>JAAIIK010000017.1:10875811-10887270 GCA_014706435.1 Silurus glanis | reverse complement strand
CACACACACACACACACACACACACACACACACACACACACACACACACACACACAGACACACACACACACAAAAAAAATCAGACAGTACTAATTACAAAAGTAGAAAGACATACGAATTTGTCTGGATTTGTGTATGTATTGTGTTTCTGTCTTCACAAGGATGTTGACTTTGTGTGGACCTTTGTTGCTTTGTTTGTTGTAGCCATGTTTCAAGCATTAGATTTACCATTAGGTGTGTTATAGCTACAATTACCTGCATTAATAATTATCCCAATAAGAAGAAAGCAAAGTAAGACAAATATGTGTGTACCTCTAGGTAAGGTACAGGTGTGACAGTAGGGAGAGGATACTCCCTGAGCAGTCTCTCTTCATCCAGGAACTTGCCGGCTCGGCCGTTAAAGGCCGGGAGGTAGAGGCCATAATTCAGAACGTCGGTCAGGCTCTGCGTCAGAGTAACCAAAACCCGCTGCTTACACACCCACACCGGAGCCTCCAAGTCCAAGCGCAGACACTTCTACAAACAATATACACACACGCTTGTACTGACACGATTTGGAGCATTTTGCTTTGGTTTTTGGTTGATCGTTTAGATTTCGAAAGCTTCACATATTTCATATAGGGTGAGAAAATTAAAATACAGTATAAAGCTTGGTTTAGTCCACGTTAGTGTTAAGGAGTAAAGACTTTGCACTAGCCTTTCCCTTTGGTCGAACATAGTTTTTTTTCCTTTTGTTTAAACGGAACAACTATTTATATCTCCATAGCTTGGGAAAGTGAAGGTAGCCTGAACAGGTGAGGTAACATTATATCTAAGAATTACTGCTGTGTTCTTTGAGATAATAGTTCAGATGATTAATGCAGGGTCAGTGTGCAGGACTAAACCCCTGCAGTATCAACTCCAGAGCTTTTTTATTCTTATAACCAAGTTTAATAAAAATTCTTCATGCTAGTTTTGTGACTAAACAACGACTGAAGAACATGGTAACTCGAGAAAAATGAGTTAGCAAAGCTATAAATATATTGCTACGTTTACGCTAAGTTAATGTGTAGGTTGTCATTTTTGAGTGACTTTTCATTTTTCAATTGAATAAGGGATTAAGTCAGACAGAAAACTAATAATAAATACTAAGAAAGGAAGGGTTATTGTTTGGTAATCGATATTAATTGGATACATTTCTTAAAATATCACTGCGATATTCTGAGCTAGCGCTTTTTAATCCATTGATAGGATCTACAAAAACTTTTCGATAGGCTTCCTCTTAGTCAGAAAAATACTTTCCTCTACTACAAACCTGCTCTTACTTTACACCAATTCTCAAATTAAGATTTGAGATTTTCTGTGCTTTGTTACAACAGTGATTTTTTGTTAAATTACTGATTTATTATCAAAGTTATTACATTTATTATGGGAACTTTTGGGGGGTATTTTTGCCTGTTGCATGAATCTGTTTGTCTGTTGCACCATTTGCATGAATCTAACGAGTCTAATCCAGAGATGACAAAACTTGAGCCTGAAGTTGAAAAAAATGGCCCATGGTGACCTTTCATTTGGCCTGCCATGCCATATACACAGACCAGGCATAACATTATAACATTATAACATTACGACTTGTGAAGTAAATAAAACTGATGATCTCTTCATCATGGCACCTGTTAGTGGGAGGGATTTATTAGGCAGCAAGTGAACATTTTGTGCTCAAAGTTGATGTGTTAGAAGCAGGAATTGGGCAAGTGTAAGGATTTAAGCGACTGTGACAAGGTCCAAATTGTGATGTCTAGACGACTGGGTCAGAGCATCTCCAAAACTGCAGTTCTTGTGGGATGTTCCCGGTCTGCAGTGGTCAGTGTCTATCGAAAGTGGTACAAGGAACGAACAGTGATGAACAGACGACAGGGTCATGGGCGGCCGAGGCTCATTGTTGTATGTGGGGAGTGAAGGCTGGTCCGTGTGGTCCGATCCAACAGACAAACTTCTGAAGCTCACATTGCTGAAAAAGTTACCGTAATACTGGTAATGCTAGACAATTCTGGAATGTTTTGGCAGCAAAAGAGGGACGAACACAATATTAGGCAGGTGTTCATAATGTTATGCCTGATCGGTGAATGAGAAAAGAAAAAAATGGCTGGGTCTTTTGAAAAATAAGGACTAGCTTCATGTCTCTCAATACACTGAATTAGGCATTGAACAATAAACTAAATTGTTGCTTATTGTACTATAAGTTTCACTTAACTAGAACTTAAAAAATAAAGCTGCATTAGTTAAGAAGATTACAGAGTCATGATTTCTATTTTTTATTTTATTTTATTTTTTATTATAAATATAATGAAATAATAAAGGGGGATATTATATCATAAACCATGGCAACTTTTTTTTAATATAATGTCTTTTATAATGCTAAATTTTAAGTCAAGTTTGATGCCCTTCATTAGAAAAATGTTTGGGCATCTCTGGTCTAATCCGAACCGCAAATCGTCTGTAAATGAAGTTAAATTAGGCCTAATGTGTTATATGAGTTAAAGGTTTGAAGAACGGAAAATAAATTTAGAATACCAGCTCATCTCTGTTCAGTGACACAAACGCATATATTTTCACTGACACTGAATGTGACTGTGGTAATGGAAATGATGGCCTACTAAATAACAATACGAATAAAAATATAATTTTTCCACCATGGGAAAGTCTTCAGGGCTGCGCTTTTCAGTTTCTCCGTGATATGAAGTTGCATTTTGGTTTTATTAAATACAAGAGAGGCTGTTGAAGGAGTAACTGTGTGTGTGTGCAACTGATAATAGAAGCTTAATGTTGTCATTTGTCAAAAATTGCAACCGCGTGCTGTTGTATAAGAGGAATAAAACACTTCAGGCCCCTGATGTTGTAACAGTGACTCATTGCGGATTGCTTTCCTTTAACACCACCTTATTTCATTCCTTATTTTTTCCCAGCAAAAGCAGCTGAATGAGAGAGCTCAAAAGATCCAAACAGAGAATGAGATACATAATGAGTAGATGGATGTGACAGGGAGATTGGAAAAGGATGCCTAAGTGTGCATGAGAGAGAAGAACAGCAAGCGCCACGCCATACGTCGATGCCGTCATAGCTCCTGAACTCACACTGTTCTTCTTGAAACTTTGATCATAGAAGAAGCTGCAGAGACTCACTGTTTGCTGAAGGTCAGGGATTCCGATGCGGATAATGACGGCATTTCCGTGGAGATCTTCCATGGAATCGTTAGAGACGCCCTTAGACCCCGGAGAGCCACGAATGCTGTCGTCTCCATGGTTTCCGTTGGTAGGGGCGTGCTGTTGCCGCGGCCTGTCGGGAGCCTCATGTTTGCCGTCGGCAGGTGGACTCATAGGCATGCTCTGGGAATGTGTGTGAGGGTGTGGGGGGTGGGGGGTGGGTGTGCGCTGCTCAATACGCTGGCCTCACAACCCTACCAACGCACACACACACACACACACACACACACACACACACACACACACACATATATACACATTCACACATGGTTTCATAATCAGCATCAAAGTAGGTCTCTATACTGCAGAATGTGCTCCTGGTGTATAGCATATTATTTTAATCTCTCTGTATGTATGCCCATATATGCATGTGTGCGAGAAAGAGATTGAGACAGGTATAGAAAAAAAGACCTGACGTCTGTCGGTTGTAAGTGGTTGCCATGGACACTGTGATACAGATCCATTTGGGGGGAAAAAATGGAATTTCAGGGAACCCTGTATTACAAGTCTCCATGGCAACACTGCACTCTGCTTGTTCTGCTAAGCTACGGCACCTTCACTTCCTTTTTCGAGAGGACCCACACACACACACACACACACACACACACACACACACACACACACACGCATTCAGGCACTGCACAAACACACACATGCGGCAAGCGTTTCCATCATGTACCACTCAAACCATTAACATCCACACAAATTCTTACACACACTCACACACATACCTGATTTGCCACTAGTAACTCATACAGGCATGTCTCCCACCTCCCACACACACACACACACATTCACATGTGCATTCACACACCCCGTGGCAGCGTACAAGAAAGTCCCCTCGCTATTGTCCTGGAAGGCAGAGCGGAAGCCCTCGCTTATGTAACAAAAAAATTTGAGAACACAGAAGATGGCAACAAAAAAAAATTATTTATATATATATATATATATATATATAGGCCAAGAGGGACAAGTGACATTAGCCATAAACAGCCATCATCATAAATGGTTCTGAGGGATAACGAATGCATTCGAAATAAAACAACATCTGACCACTTGCAGATACTTCATGCTATAGACATATAAACCCACATTCACTCTATAACATAATTGCTTTATATGAATATGTGGATATATATATATATATATATATATATATATATATATATATATATATATACAGTTCTCTTAAAAAGCATTTAAAGATAATAAAATCTGAATGTCCAAACAACAACAAAAAAACAACAACCAAAGAGCGGAGTAAAAAAACAAAATTAAATCAATATTTGTTGTGACAACCCTTTGCATTGCAAATGGAGTCAGTTTATGGAGTCAAGTACATTGTCTTACACCTTACTAAGACAATCAGCCAGTCACAGTTCTAATGTAGGCTTGAAAAGTAATCTATTATTTAATGTCATGTTCTTGAACAGCATAAAACATCTTTTATCCCTTAAAATTAATATCTGTAAACCTGAAATGTGTTCTTTCTTGCCAGTACAGAAAAAAAACACTGGCTTCGACCAATGCACAATGGTCACTTAAATAGGAGCACCTGAACCTCTGCACATTCATGAAATTTTCCAATCAGCTGATATGTGACAGCAGGGCAATCCAGAAAATCTTACAGATACAGGTCAAGAGCTTCAGTTAATGTCCACATCACATATTAATCAAACTATAATCATAGCATAACAACCAGAAAAACACTAAAAAATTAAAAACATTAGCATCTCTGCAGACAGAAAGCATTGTCATAGAGAATTTGCACTCATTCAAGAAGAAGGAAAGGCTATAGTAGCTCAAACAATCACTCACGTGGTCAACTGAATGGTATGTACAATGCACAACACACTGAACCTTGAGGTGGATGAGCTACAACAGCAGGAAATCACATCAGGCTCCACACTTGTCAGCCAAGAACAAAAATCTGAGGCTGCAGTGTGCAAAGCCTTATCCAAACTGTAGAGGAAAATGAGCATGTATGATTTTCCTTCAAATGTCTGTTTTTTTGTATCTGCATAGTTTTCTGGTAGTACATAATTGGTTAATTGGATGGGGGTTTAACTGTTTATTATTGCTTGTTTGGAAGATATCACTTAATTTTCTATACGTGCAGCTTTAAGAGTCGTACCAGCAGAAAACGCATGGATGTGTGTGTAATTTTTCCTCTAAAGATAAATCCTCTCAGGAGATGTCTGCATGATTTCTGCATTTCAGGACCAAGTTCGAAAATGATTATTGCTGTTATATGTAATTGATACAGGAACGTACTTGGTTCATGAAGTTTGGACAACATTAACTATTATAAGTATACACTAATACATATACGACACGTTTTTTTTTTTGTTTTTTTTTTTAACTAATTGTTAAAAGTGTTTATCACTATAACAGTTGAGGATGCGGCGTTATTAGAAAATAATCCCACAAGCACGCACTAAAGTTTGAGAATGAAACCTGCATGTTTAGAGCATTTATATATACAAAATAGCTAGATATTTGTTGAGTTCTCTTATTTCTTTAACATCTGAGGCAATGACCACAAAATTACACTCCAATATTGTCTTTAAAGCTCAGCTACTTTTTCTAACTATGTTCAAAAGTAACGTAAGACTTCTGCCAGTTGTTTGATTACAGAGTGGCTAAAGACCTGAGCAAACTGAACAGTATATACAGCACATATTATTGAGAGTCAAATGCAAAATGGAGAAACAATTTTCACTTCCAAATACAACATATTTACATATGATAACCAGCTTTTTACATAATAAGCCCCAAAAGCTTAAAATGATATATAATCTAATAAGAAAGCACAATGTCATCTTATTCACCTTTGGTCCGGACTTCCTATATGAAGCTCGCTGTAGGCAACACAAAACCTGTGGATACGTCTGTTCCCTGGAATCTTTAAAGCGGTGGGAAATATTCCCTTTAAATGTACGGCAACGTCCCTAAAATAGTACTCCAACAACGTTTTACGTGTTAAAGACTGGAATTTTCTTAGTCGTCACAGAGATTTTAGGAAACGTTAAGCCCAGCCCTGATGCTGAATGCTGGAGAGCAGGAAAGCTAGTAGGAAAAAGGAAACTCTGACAGGAAGGGTTTGGATCCCTGAGCTGTGGACCAATCAGCAAAGCTCTTTGAATCACCTTGTCCAATAAAATGAGCTGCTTTTAATATTTCCACCAAGAACCAATGTCTGCAGTTTTACATATTAGCATAGTTAGAAGCTTCTCATACTAGAACTATGACTCAGATCCGTTTAGCAAATCATTTAGGTGAAATCTGAAATGTGACAAAAACAGAGTGATGGTGAATGAATGTGGAAGGATATAGAGTATTTCCACTGCACCTTTAAAGAAGTCACTGAACGCTAAATTTGCCCTACTGTCTCTTTCTAGAAATCGCCATGCCAGAGACCGCTTAGCTTTTAATCTTCTACAAAATGAAAACACAAAACTGGATGTATATATAAGTCCATTGAATTATCAATGCTGATCAGCCAGAAGACATGGGAGTTTTGGCTACAAGGTAAATCACAAGTTTAATCTAAAACATTCCATAGTAACAATGTAAACTTAACGTAACAACGTAAACGTAAAAACACATTTATGCAGAGGACACTTCACATAAACCATGAATACTGGTTTTAGAAGGAATCTCCAGTATCATTTAGTGACAGTACCTGTAATAATATAAATGATAATAGAAACTGACATTCTACAGTATTCAATGTAGCCATAAACGGATAAAAAGTAAAAAGTTATTTAATAAAAAAAATACGTATTCATTGGCAAATGGCTGGATTAAAAGAGGAATAAAATGCATGCTGTTATCAGGGATGATCAACTTTGACTTGGAAATGGGTGTTGTGTACCATTCCACCTATTTTTCATTTATAAAACAAAAAAGACGATGAGATGACGGGGGGATATTCTGAAACAGTGGATAGAGAGACACTAGTGAAGTGGATGAGTCGGAGGGATGAATAGATTTCTCGGCGATCTTCCATTTTCCATATACATCAAGAGCATCAAAAGCACGCCCACGCATTCACACGCACTCTCTCAAACGTTCATGCACACGTGCCAATGCCAATTGGAACATGGCCTGAACGCCCATCATCGGCAGACCTTAACCCAGTCTCTAATCTAAAAACTTCCACTGGATTTTTTTTTTCAAGAGCAGTCCTCCTGGCCTAGGCAAGCCACTTCCTGTGATCTCAGCCTCACTTCCTGCGCCTCTTCCCGACTGGATCAGGCCAAGGCTCCTCGGGATGTTTTGTCAGGAAGTGAAGGAAAGCCTGCGCACCACTGATAGCTCAGCTTTTTCCTCCACCAGCACAAACACACACATACACATACACACACACACTCACACACACACACATATACTGAAAGCAGTCCAGAAATAAAAGCGACTGCCTCCCACCCACATACACCCCTGATCAATCCTAAATGCATAGAGAGTGACAGAATTAAAAATATCTCTTCTCCTGAAGGGCAGCACATGAGTACTCTGTAGCACATTCATGAAAATCCCAGAAACAGTATCTATATAATAGCACACTTATAGTGCCAGTATCTACTGCCAACTATGCACATAATTAATGCCAAATATGCTCATAATTATGCATGGGTTGGTATATTTGCGGTGCAGGTAAATCTTCATTATCACTTCAAAGCAGACAAAGCATAAGGTGTTACCTTGTCTTCACATCAAGACAATTCTCAAGCTACTATAGGACCATTAGAGAAAAGTCACAGCTACACACGTACGCTCGCGGTTACATAAGAGTAGCCTTGAAGTCTGTGAAAGCCTCCTGAGGAGAGGACGAAAGTAAAGGAAAAAAACCTCCAACGTGTCTAAAGCAACACCTGGCAACACAGATGTTTTCACTTCCTATTCATATGGGAATGTACAGAACTGATCTGATACCGAGGATCGAACCCTGAGTCATTACTGATCCACTTTGATTCAGTTCAGGACAATTCAATTTGGGAAGCGCTTTTCCCCAAAACTTTGACCTGTTTTACAGAAAAAAGTTCTTGATCCAACACAAGGAAGAACCCTTGAAAGGAACAATGGAGGAGGTAGCTTAGTGGTTAGGGCTCCAAAGGTCTTGAATTTAAATCCCAGCCACACAAAACTGTCACTCCTGGGCCCCTGAGAAAGGCCCTTAACCTTATAGCTGCTCAGTGGTATGACGGAGATAAAATGTAAGTCGCTCTCGATAAAGACATTAGGAGTTAATGGGGATATAACAATAAAATAAAATCAAAATATTTTAAACTTTTTCTACAATATGTACCAACGATCATGATGTTATCTGCATCGAAAATGTTAAATCCACCCATTTTCTTCTCAATTTGTTAGTCTCCAGGTTCCTACAAACCAATTTGCTCTCCAATATTGCATGAGAGCAACCAAATGGTGTGCAAACAGATGTTTCCAGGTGACTATGACCTGCTTTTCATGCTGCATCACAGATCAGCCCTATCTACCCTCTTCCGCATACACGAGCTCAAAGATGCCGATGATCCAATGTTGCCCAAATGGATATTGACTCCCAGTCACATGGATAATGACTGTGGTATCATAAGGATTTGATCCCTTGCGATCTCCTGACAGTAGGGTAAACCCTTTTCTGTTGAGCATCAAACATTAATAATTAATAAAAATTTACCTGATTGTACCACAATGTGTATCGTGACATCCTTTGTCATTATAGTGATATTAAATGGTTGTATCGCTCAGTCGTATCACGGATGCTCAAATCTTGCACATATCACCATACCACATATCCGGGCATCTAATATTGTATTAGTATGAAATGAAAAAAAAAGTATGAAAAAAAAAAAAAAGGGGGAAATGTGAAATTGCCGCATCCCTCGATTTCAGCAGTGTTGCAATAGAGTTTTCTTTTTTTTCTTTTCTTTTTTTTTTATTTATATATATATATTCGAGTACAGGCCTACTTCCAGGCCCTGAGGCAAACGGCGCCTCTTTATCTCCTAAGTTCCAGAGCTGATAAAGCATGGCAATGTAATACAAAAACAAAAGCAGGCCACAAATCACTCGAGAGCATTTACAACGCGTGCTCGCATGCTACATTTAACTGAACAATTATGTTTTTTTTCCCCACATCGTCATTAAGTGAGTACTAATCTGGACCTTTGCTTGTCTCGGTGCTGGTACCGTTTTAGGTTTAGATTTTTTTTCAAATGTACGGTATGTTTCACCTGGAAACGTGGATAAGGCGTATAATTAAACGTGATTTCAGGGATTAGTCTTCGCATTAAAGGTACAATGTGCACCCTTATTGGTAACACACACACACACACACACACACACACCCAATGTACAAAATGTGTACCAGTTTATATCATAACTGTTTAATTGCCATGGTGAAATATATTGGAGCTTGAATATAGAAAGCAGCACAACTGGTTATGTCACACACACACACACACACACACACACACACACACACACACACACACCGTGCTTTAAGTCACAAGTAGGATTGACATTCGCACACACCAGGATTCAAGTCACAAGTAGGATTGATACTCTCTCTCTCTCTCTCACACACACACACACACACACACCAAGCTTCAAGTCACAAGTAGGACTGATATTCTCTCTCTCTATCACACTCACACGCGCACACACACCAAGCGTCAAGTCACAAGTAGGATTGATTCTCTCTCTCTCTCTCTCACTCACACACACACACACACACACACCAAGCGTCAAACCACAAGTAGGATTGATTCTCTCTCTCTCTCTCTCTTTCTCTCTCTCTCACACACACACACACTCACACACTAACACCAAGCGTCAAGCCACAAGTAGGATCGATTCTCTCTCTCTCTCTCTCACACACACACACACACGCACAATGCTTCAAGTCACAAGTAGGATTGACATGCTCTTGCGCTCTCTCTCTCATTCTCTCTCTTTCTCTCTCTCTCACTCACACTTACGCGCATGCACAAATCGCGCGCGCCTTCTCACAGTCTGCTGTCGCGCTCCTTCTTTCAAGATAAAGCTTGAGGTTAATTTTCAGGTCTCTCCACACACACACACACACACACACACACACACACACACACACACACGCAGAGAGGCGCATACATAGCCGTGTGTGCATGTTGCGTACGTGTGCATGTTGCGTGTGTGTGTGTGTGGGCGCGCGTCTCACCTCGTCGCTCGCTCCGAACGCAGTCTCGGAGATGCAGCTCCATCACAGGCGGTGTGTGTGAATTCACATTCGCGAGCAAAGTGCTGTCGCTGCATCCCAATACCGCCGCACCTCTCCAAGTGCCCGCGCATCGCTATGGCAACCGGAGAAATGGATCGACTGGGAAACTTTGCGTGCTGTCCTTCTCTTCTTTTTCTCCTTCTTACTTTCCCTTCTTCTTCTTCTCCTTCTCCTTCTAAAAGGTCCAGAGCTGGAGATACGAAGGAAACGCAAACGCACCGCGCGCCACGGACACGCGGATCACACGCTCGAAGTGGTGGGTGGGGAGCATGAGAAGGGGCTGAGGAGGGGGTGAAGGGAGATGAGAGAGAGAGAGACTGAGAAAGAGTGAGAGAGAGAGAGAGAGAGAGAGAGAGAGAGAGAGAGGGAAAAGGGGAGAGGAGATGAGAACGCGTGGGCGTTGGGGCTCTGAGGATCGGCCTCAGTCACGACGGAAATCAGGGAGACGCGCGGCACAGACAGGTACCGGGGAGTGGAGCGAGGATAGGACACTGTGTGTGTGTGTGTGTGTGTGTGTGTGATTAATCCTGCAAATGCGAATTGAAATAATCCAAAATTCATTCATGAAATAAACCATTGACCAGATTAACATCTTGACAATAAGAAAAGGACGTCTACAACCTACTTAGAAGCCACACACACACACACACACACACACACACACACACACACTCACTCACACTATCTGAAGGCGCCTGCTGGGTAAAGTCTCTTCTTTTTATCCTCCAGAAAAAAAAGGATATGGAATCTCACACCCATCAATGCGCGCTCACACAAAGTGTATGCAGTGAGAAGGAGGTCTGAGATGCAGGTCTGAGAAGCAGCACATCCACCACCAAGATCTCACCAAGTCTTCCATTCATACATACACACACACACACACACACACACACACACACATATACACACACACACACACACACACACACACACACACACACACACACACA
>JAAIIK010000017.1:10845250-10857412 GCA_014706435.1 Silurus glanis | reverse complement strand
GCCCGGTGATGCAGTGCATCTGGAAAGTATTCACAGCGCTTCACTTTTTCCATATGTTTTAGTTACAGCCTTATTCTAAAACAGATTAAGTTCACTATTTTCCTCAACATTCTTCAAACAATACCCCATAATGACATGAAAAAGGTTTGTTTGAAATCTTTGCATATTTATTAAAAAATAAAAAAAGAACCGGAAAAAATCATGTACATAAGTATTCACAGCCTTTGTTCTATACTTTGTTGAAGCTCCTTTGGCACCAATTACAGCCTCAAGTCTTTGAGTTTTATGCTACAAGCTTGGCACAACTATTTTTTTTTGCAGTTCCTCCCATTCTTCTTTGCAGAACCTCTCAAGCTCCAACAGGTTGGATGGGGAGCATTGGTGCACAGCCATTTTTCAAATTTCTCCAGAGATGTTCAATCGGGTTCAAGTCTGGACTCTGGCTGGGCCACTCAAGGACCTTCACAGAGTCGTCCCCGTAGCCACTCCTGTGTTATCTTGGCTGTGTGCTTAGGGTCGTTGTCGTGTTGGAAGATGAACCATCGCCCCAGTCTGAGGTCCAGAGCGCTCTGGAGCAGGTTTTTAACAAGGATGTCTCTGTACATTGCTGCATTCATCTTTCCCTCAATCCTGACTTGCTGAAAAACATCCCCGCAGCATGATGCTGCCACCACCATGCTTGACTGTAGGGATGAAATTGGCCAGGTGATGAGCAGTGCCTGGTTTCCTCCAGACATGATGCTTGGCATTCAGGCCAAAGAGTTCAATCTTTGTTTCTATTGGTCTGAGAGACCTTCAGGTGCTTTTTGGCAAACTCCAGACAGGCTGTCATTTGCCTTTTTACTGAGGCATGGCTTCCATCTGGCCACTCTACCAGACTGCTGGAGTGCTGCAGAGATGGTGGTTGCTCTAAGTTCTACAGAGAACGCTGGGGCTCTTTCAGAGTGACAATCAGGTTCTTGGTCGCCTCCCTGACTACGGCCGTTCTTCCCCGATCACTCAGTTTGGTGGGCGGCCCACTCTAGGAAGAGTTCTGATGGTTCCAAACTTTTTCCATTCACCGATGATTGAGGCCACTGTGCTCATTGGGACCTTTTTTGGGAATTTTTCTATACCCTTCCCCAGATCTGTGCCTTGATACAGTCCTGTCTCCACAGACAATTCCTCTGACTTCATGGCTTGGTTTGTGCTCTGACATGCACTGTTAACTGTGGGACATTCTCTCAAGGATGATCAGTTTCCACAGGATGCACCTGAGCTCAATTTTTAGTGTCATGGCAAGGCTGTGAATACTTGCGTAGATGTGATTTTTATTTATTTTATTTCAAACAAACCTTCACGTTGTCATTATGGTGTATTGTTTTGTTTTTTTAGAATTTTGAGGAAAATTAGGAATTTAATCCATTTTGGAAGAAGGCTGTAACGTAAGATGTGGAAACAGTGAAGCGCTGTGAATTCTTTCCAGATGCACTGTACACTGCGTTGTGCATTCAGTGTGGAAATAACGTATTTCCAATGAAATAAGTATTTCATTGATGAAAACCGAATTCCCTGATGATCTGATAATTTGTTAGCTGCACGTTTAATGACCATTTGACAAAAAATGTCTACGGCACAATAACAATATGGTTACTCTTGAGCAATAAACAGTTAAACTCAATTCTGTTGACTCCCTGATTGGCATCCAGCAGCGGTCCATACCCAGCACACCTTTTTAATTATAACACTCTTGTACACACTTTGACAACAAATAATTCATCAGACATTTAACTTATTATACAACAATATATTACAACAAAACACAACTTGGATCTTTACCGACCCGACCAGGTCCCCCATTGCTACTACACACACCCGTTTTGCCAGCCAAAATGGTCCAGTGACGATTATCACGCGTTTTCCACCTGCTTCTTCAGACCTGGTTTATGGGGTTAACCAGCCCATTCACCAGCAGTATCCACAGGAATTTTTCAAATCCATACCCTCGCCTGTTTAGACTTATTAAAAAAATTTACCTCATTACATATGGCCATGCTCTTTACATTATGAATAATGATATACTGACACACTCTAGTACTTTCCCACACCGGGACTCGAACCCGTACTCCAAGGTTTTAACCTCTGGTATCATGATGCTACTAGACCATGTGGGAACTCCGCCATTTTACTGGCTGATGATACTTAACATTTGCTAATTTTACATCCAACAACTATCCCACCACCCTTATGCTTAAGATCCTTTAACTCAGGGCCAACTCCCTCTGCCCTCCCTGGAACCGTCCCCCTCAGGCTTGAGTATAACAGGTGTCTGCTTACCTTTTATTCTATAACCGGTTGGCATCTGCAGCCTGTAAGGTGCACGGTCCAGTTCAGGTTTTGGATTTCAGCTGACCAGTTAAGCTCCTGGGCTGGATCGCAAATTAATGTCAGAATTCAGAGCCAGTCTCTGAGCAGATACACTTGCATGGTGGCTTTTTCTCCTTTTTCTTGCAGCTCAAATTGTAAAATGACCAACAAATAACTTATTAGCAATAGTAAATTATTCTCCCAGGTGTTTAGACTTATAATGTAAGCTTTGATTTGTTATATTGCTTTAGTTTAAAGTCTCATTTACCTCATTCGCATAAAACATAAACTTCTCTTTCTTTATTGGAAGTCTCGTTGATCTCCCCCTTCTTTTTCCTGTTACGATTCCCAGTTTAAAAACACAATTTGTTTTTCCTGCACCCTGACAAACTGTCTCCTCTTAGATAAAACCAAGCAAAGTGTTTTCCATACTAAATCTAAAGATTTACTTAAGCTTGATTAAATTTCATTAAGTGTCTCTACATAATAGACTGTTGGACTACCACTACTGAGATTAATAATGCTGAAATCAAGGCTAAATACTAAGTAATGCTAGATTATATTGGCATAAGCTATTTTAATGCCAAGTAAAGCTGGCCTAAGCTAATTGTCTCAAATTTCTCTACAGAGTCCACCTGTGGTAAATTCAGTTGATTGGACATGATTTGGAAAGGCACACACCTGTCTATATAAGGTACCACAGTTAACGGTGCATGTCTGGGCACAAACCAAGCCATGAAGTCCAAGGAATTGTCTGTAGACGTCCGAGACAGGATTGTATCGAGGCACAGATCTGGGGAAGGGTACAGAAAAATTTCTGCAGCATTGAAGGTCCCAATGAGCACAGTGGCCTCAATAATCCGGAAATGGAAAAAGTTTGGAACTACCAGGACTCTTCCCAGAGCGGGCCGCCCGGCCAAACTGAGCGATCGGGAGAGAACGGCCTTAGTCAGGGAGGTGACCGAGACCCGAACGGTCACTCTGAAAGAGCTCCAGCATTTGTCTGTGGAGAAAGGAGAACCTTCTAGAAGAACAACCATCTCTGCAGCACTCCGCCAATCAGGCCTCTATGGTAGAGTGGCCAGACGGAAGCCACTTCTCAGTAAAAGGCACATGACCGCCCGCCTGGAGGGTGCCAAAAATAGGTGTGCCAAGCTTGTAGCATCACACTTAAAAAGACTTGAGGCTGTAATTGGTGCCAAAGGTGCCAATTTTTATTTATTTATTTTTTCGTGTTTTATTTTTAATAAATTTGCAGAGATTTGAAATGAACTTCTTTCATGTTGTCATTATGGGCTATTGTTGGTAGAATTTTGAGGAAAGTAATGAAATTATTCCATTTTGTAAGAAGGCTGTGACATAAAATGTGGAAAAAGTGAAGCGCTGTAAATACTTTCCGGATGCACTGTAATTGCATAAATGTGCAGCATTTTTCTTAGTTGTTGATTATTTCTTAGCCACGTGCTGGTGTATAAGCTGGGCGGCACGTCCCTGAGTGTGACTGCTCTGGAGGTGAACAGCGGGATGTACAGAGTGCTTGCCACACACACTGACCACAGCACCGGAGGAGAGAGCTTCACGCAGGCCCTGGCTAACTATCTGGCCGGCGAGTTCAAAAAGTAGGTGTTCAGCTCCTTAATATCGTGTGTGCATTTGTATATGTACTGGAGCTTATTGTGCGTGTTTGTGCTTTTACAGGTTGCATAAGCATGATATAAGTGGGAACCCGAGGGCGATGATGAAGCTGATGAACAGCGCTGATTTAGCTAAACACACTCTCTCCACACTGGGCAGCTCTAACTGCTTTGTAGACTCGCTCTATGATGGCATGGACTTTGAATGTAATGTGTCCAGGTAAGCGCTTGTACTACCTACATGTACTTCTGCATCAGTGAAATATCTGAATATTATAAAGATTGAAATGCTGCATGTTTTCACAGAGCACGCTTCGAGTTGATCTGTTCCAACCTGTTCAGTAAGAGCATGCAGCCAATCAGAAATCTCCTGGAGCAAGTCAACCTCTCCACCTCGGATGTTAACAAGGTAATGAACACTAGGGGGAGCTGTGTGTGTGTGTGTGTGTGTGTGTGTGTGTGTGTGTGTGTGGGTATGACTGTTGTGTGGATTTATGTCCTCATTTGCTTCATTATAATAAATTCAAAATTCTAAGATTCTTTAAATATAATTCGTCTTTAAAAAATAAAAAAGGAAGAAAAGCACTGCTTCAATGCAACAAACTTTCTAAATCAATGAATGTGGATGTTTTTGAGTTGCAGTCTTTTGGTCACTGTACACCGTGTAAGGTCCCATAGATGCAGAGTTTTAGCACTAACCCTGCAATTTATTTATGGCATTTGGCAGACATCATTAACCAGAGTGACGTATCACTGCGCAGCTATGGGATTAAGGGCTTTGCTCAGGAGCCCAGAAGTGGCTGCTTGGTGTGACCTGGGATTTGAACTCGTGACTTTCAGATCCAAAGTCAAATGCATTAACCACTAAGCTACCACCTCCCTTGTACCTCCAATTCCTTGTACCGCAGGTGGTCTTGAGCGGAGGCTCGGCACGGATTCCCAAATTGCAGCAGATGATCAAAGATTTGTTCCCGGACGTCGAGCTGCTCTGTTCGATTCCTCCAGACGAGGTGATCCCAGTGGGTGCAGCCATGCAGGCGGGAATCCTGGTGGGCAAGGACAGCCTGGACTTGGGTGAGGACTCCATCACTGTGGACTGCTGTGCCAGTGACATCCTGGTCAAGGTGAGAGAAAAACACTGACTGCAGAAGGTGTGAAGGTTTTCAGTTGTTTAGCCCGGCTTAAAATATTCTGGTTGTGCATAACGTATGCTATTATTTATTCTATTGTTGCTCTGCAGACGTATAATCAGTTTGTACATGATGATGATGACTGTGGTTATGCTGCACTCAAATGTAGGTCTGGACTGATAGATTTTTGAAAATCTCTTCAAATTGGGGCACAATTATTGGTTTTATAATTCAATCATTTAGAACCATTGGTGGTTTAGGATGTGTTTATGTTTATGGTTTAGAGTGTGTCATGTGTACAGAAAACGGTTATACCATACAATTCAATTCTTAATCTTTGAATCCTCCAGCAGTTAAAGACAAATTATAAGGATGTTAAAGGAGAAAAATAGACCTTTTTTTATTTTTGTACAAAATTAACAGCAATAATGAGTGAATCATAGAATATTTGCGCACAGTTCAAGATTTCCGTTCTAAAGCTGTGTTTTTGATCACATGCTTTTAAGGAAAAGATGAGACTTAAAGACTTAACACAGAGTAACACACTTTAATATAACAAATTTGCTTGAATTTGAAGACTGGCCTAGAAAAAGAGCAGAATATTAAATATTCAAGGTGTACTTTCTTTTTCAATTAGCTTATTCCTATAAAAATAAAAATTGTGGCTTTTGACTTCTGGACTCATTAGTGCCTCATGCCCATGTTCAGATACAAATAAACAGAGCAGTACACTAAAGGAGAACCGAAACGGATTTGTGATGTGTGGCTACACTTAGTGCTCACATTTTAGCTAGAAAACACATTTAAATGAAGAGTGCTCATGCTATTTTAGTGTGTTTTTTTTGGCTACCCCAACACTTACTTGTGTAGGAGTTCAACTATAAAGAGAAAACAATTTTTTCCATCCATCTACCTCCGCTATTTCCTCAACAACATCGAGTGGCTCTGACTCACTGGAACAGCCATTAGTTTCTTCAAATTTATTTACTGTAAATAATTAGGAACTGAAATTGCCTGAGGAATGGAGATGGAGTTTGCTGGTACCGATCTTTAAGAACAAGGGAGATGTGCAGACCTGCAGTAACTACAGGGGAATAAAGTTGATCAGTCACACTATGAAGTTATGGGAAAGAGTAGTGGAAGCCAGGCTGAGAGAAGAGGTGACCATCTGTGAGCAACAGTATGGTTTCATGCTGAGGAAGAGCACCACAGACACATTATTTGCTTTGAGAATGTTGATTGAGAAGTATAGAGAAGGTCAGAAGGAGTTGCATTGTGTGTTTGTGGATTTAGAGAAAGCGTACGACAGAGTGCCAAGAGAGGAGTTGTGGTATTGTATGAGGACGTCAGGTGTGGCAAAGAAGTATGTGAGGGTGGTGCAGGACACGTATGAGGACAGTGTGACAGCAGTGAAGTGTGCAGTAGGAACGACAGACTGGTTCAAAGTGGAGTTTGGATTGCATCAAGGATCGGCTTTGAGCCCTTTCCTGTTTGCAGTGGTGATGGACAGGTTGACGGACGAGGTCAGACAGGAGTCTCCATGGACTATGATGTTAGCGGATGATATTGTGATTTGTGGTGAGAGTAGGGAACAGGTTGAGAAGAGCCTGGAGGGGTGGAGATACACGCTGGAGAGAAGGGGAATGAAAGTCAGTAGGAGTAAGACAGAGTACATGTGTGTGAATGAGAGGAAGGGCAGTGGAGTGGTGCAGTTGCAGGGAAGAGATGGTGAAGGTGGAGGAGTTCAGGTACCTGGGGTCAACAGTGCAAAGTAATGGAGAGTGTGTTAGAGAAGTGAAGAAAAGAGTGCAGGCAGGGTGGAGTGGGTGGAGAAGAGTGGCAGGAGTGATTTGTGATAGAAGAGTATCTGTGAGAAAGGGAAAGTTTATAGGACTGTGGTGAGACCTGCGATGTTGTATGGATTAGAGACAGTGGCATTGAGTAAAAGACAGGAGGTGGAGCTGGAGGTAGCAGAGCTGAAGATGTTGAGGTTTTTGTTGGGAGTGACGATTATGGACAGGATTAGAAATGAGTTTATTAGAGGGACAGCGCATGTAGGACATTTTGAGGACAAAGTGAGAGTCCCATTCCATATTTAGTCTCTGTCTGCTGTTATATTAACCTCCACTCTTCTGGGAAGATGTCCCTCTAGATTTTGGAGTTTGCTTGTAGAGATTTTTCCTCATTCAAGTAAAATCAGGTACTGGTGTAGGTGAGTTGAGGAGGCCTGGCCTGCAGTCAGTGTTCCAGTTCTCCCAAAGGTGTTTAGTAGGGTTGAAATCAGAGCTCTATGGCAGGCCACTCAAGAGCTTCCACTCCAGCCCATGTAAACCATATCTATACATCTTTACAATGCTGGAACAGGTTTTGGTTTCATAGATTGCTGCTTAGGATATACAAGTGTGTGTGCCTCAAACTTTCTGGTTTGGAGAAGAACTGCATATGGCTGGAAAAGTCAGGTGTCCAAACAAATTTTTTTATCGCTATAGTGCATCATGACTGCTGCTTGTTTCAAGGCTCACTCACTTGATTAATCTTTTATCTCACAGGAAGTGGACGACTCTGGGGTGGACATCTTCACCGTGTTGTTTCCATCCGGCACGCCCCTCCCTGCCCGTCGCCAGCACACCCTACAGGGTCCCGGCAGCCTGGCTTCAGTGTGTTTGGAGCTCTTCCAGGCCAACAAACCTTTAGCACAGGTCTCCTACACCAGCACAATCTAATCTAACATACCAGTTCAATTGCTGTGGTCAAAGTAGTAAATGCTGCATCTTTTTATAATTAATTTTTTCAAATTGTCTCCTGCAGATTGTCCTTAGGGACCTTCAACCCAAAGAGGAGATGCATGATATCGTCACAGTGGTTACAATGAAGAGGTGAAGTCCACATGTTGGAATATTGTTCTAACTTGCAGAAGAAGCTCAGCAGTAGTGTATCGCTTTACTAAAGCCGTATGTGTGTGCGCTCGTCTTTTTCAGGGACGGTTCTCTCCACGTCACTTGCACAGAACAAGGCAGCGGCAGATCGGAGGCTGTTACTATAGAAACAGCTGCAGCAGCGTCATAGGAAGCCTTCGTACACTCGCATGGTGTGCTGTTTTAACGTCTAAACCACAACACCTGTAATGCATGTGCTCTGTAGAAAGCCTCGGGCATTCCGAAACGATCACTCGTTCCCTCAAACGAGTTTTTTTTTTTCCGTAAATCTGACATTTAATAAAAAAAGAATTTTGTTCATTAAGTCATATTTGAGTGATTTTGAGTTTGAGCTGTAAGTGTTAAGAAATGCCACACGAGTTAAAATTTTCAAAAAAACATTGTGATTCTGGATTTATTAAGGACTGCCGTTTAGTTTATAACTATTGGCACCCTTTTATAAAACGAGGGTATAAAGATTGTAAAAAAAAAATAAATAAAAAATACACTTCCACTGGGGGGAAAAAAAATGTAAAAGGTTTGTATGAAGTTTCTCTGTGGCAGGGTTTGTTACAACCTGACAAACATTTCAGGTGCCATATAAACAAAACTTATTTAAAAATAAATGCAAGCACGCCACCTTTATAAGCTACTTGCAAAACTAGGAACACTAGGAAACCCCTTTACCACCTTGCATCCGTCTTCTGGTTGCACCTGCAGTTAAATATATTTTCAGTGCCCTGTTTTGAAGGTGGAGTAACGTATGCGTGTGGTTTATTGATATAATCATCCTGCAGCTTAGAAGGATATTCATAGAGGCTTCATATAACAACTGATGCAGGGAAATGATACAATGTGTCTTTATTTAAAACAATTAACAAGGTTTTTAAATGGAGGATAAATTAAATCAATATACATGGTTATTAAATTAATAAACTAACAAATGACACCTAATATGCAACAGGAAATTTTGGTTAATGTGAGGTGAGGCGGTTGTAGAATGAATACGAACAGGCAAAAACAGCATTATTATTATTGAGAAATACTTTAAAAAGAATTTTAGTCCATAAAGTAATAACTTGTGACGTGGCATAAACGGGTGTGACTGTTAGCACCTGACGTTATTTTCCAGTAACAGTGTTTAATATTAGGTAATAAAATAGCACGTATCATCCACCCTTTTCTTCCCTCTTGAAGTTAATATACCTAAATTGCTCCCAAAGGATTTTCTCAATGCAAAGACTGTTACAAAGTGCTGACACTGGAGACTCCTTCCAGGATTGTTATATGAATGTTTCCTTTCTCATACCAAATATTTTTTCATATTCCGTAGATCGCTGTACAACACCTTTCACTAAGTGTTAATCTAGAAATGACAATATTGGAATTTATGGATGAATAAAAAACTCCTGTCGAATTACTGAAAAGATGAAAAAAATTCATCTTTCGACCAATCAGAATCGAGAATTCAACAGCACTGCTCTATAAAAAAAAAAAGTCACCACTGACATTTAATTAATTACATTATTCCTGAGCAACTTTTTATTCCCTACTTGAGATCTTTCTCTTCATTAATTATAAAATATGGCCTTTCGGTAGACCCACACATTTATTTTGGAATGGTCAGTTCATATACTCTTCTTTTTATCAAAACATTTGAGAAGTGAAATTGTTGATTAGGCTGAACCCCGCTATTGATTTTCAGTGGTCATGTCCTCTCCAGCAGCCAACTTCTTGTACAGCTCGTTTAGCTCCTCAGGCTGTGGAATCTTGGAACCTGGAGTCATTGGCAGATCAAAATCAGACGACACCTGCGAATCTGAAACTGGTTCTTTCTGCTCTCTGGCATTGCATTGGTCCTGGTCAGTTAAAGCTGGTTGCGTTTTAACCGGCGAGTGAAAACAGTTTCCTGTATACGTGGTGGAATGTTGTACAGGTTCTGTGTCAAGTTGGCTGAGGCTCTCTAAAGCAGCCTCTGATACATATGTGGACTGAGAGGATGTCACATGGCCTGACTCTGATTCGTTGTCATCACTGAAGAGCTCGGGGGACAGCAATGTCTGATCAGTAGACATAGTCTGGCTGTTCTGACTGTTCTCCAGCTCACAGCTGTCTTCAGTCACGACCGGCTCTGCTGTGAAGAATGTACTCCAGCTGGGCGGAGTTGGCTTTAAAGGGGGCGGGGACATACCTAAGCAGGATGGAGTGTGCGTAGCATCCCCAGATGCCTTACATGCAGGAAGTTCCTCCTTCTCCTCCTCCTCCACTTCATCATCATCATCGTTGGACTCTGTGCAGTCCATGTAGTTGGATGTCTGTACTAGAGCCTGCTGCTGTGGTACAATTTCTGTTTCTATGACTTCAAGATCTGATTTTTCCAGGCTGTGGTGCTCTTTTTCCTCATGGACAGCAAGCTTCTTTCTCATTGGTGCAACAGCGAGTTCCTCAAACAGCTCGTCATCGCTGTCGGCACCTGGGACACAATAGAACTTTTATCCACTGCCTATGTAGTAAGAGTGTAAAGACACGATTTAAAGTAATCCACAATATTGACTTCGATTCGATTCTCAGAATATTCTGTAACAATAATCCCCCCCCACCCCCGAATCAAACGATGAAAAACAAATGCGCATTTCTTGTGCATAAATTGCTTTATAAAGCATAAATGGCTATAAATCTAGGTTTAATATTGTGTGCAAACAAAAGAAACTACATTTATCATATCAAACAAACTAATTCATTGAGAAATTATTCCCAATATCTGAAATGAATCTGTAACCTTAAACATACAGCGATCAGGCATAACATTATGACCACCTGCCTAATATTGTGTTGTTTTTGGACTTCGTCAAACTCGCACAAGTTCTTACGCTTGCCCAATATATCCCACTGACTACCGGGTGCCATGATGAAGAGATAATCAGTGTTATTCACTTCACCAGTCATAATGTTATGTCTGATCTGTGTATAATGCCTGTTGGGTTTTGCCATTTAGATGTCAAAGGCCATCCATAAAAGTACATAGTATTTGAATTCCAACAAAATATGGGGAAGAACATAAAAACGACTGATTATGTGTATAATACACTGTTATACCCTGTGATGTGGACTTTGTTCTGGCTCGTTTTAGCTTCCCAAGAGGCTTATAGATGACAGCCATTCCTGAATGTTTTCTACGCATAATATTCAGTCTGGAGGAAAAAAGAAAAGAAACAGCATGTAGAACAGCTGGATCAGGCAAGCAATCTCAATTTATTCATACATGACATGCGTATGAGGACTTACAGCTCCATCACTTCCTCTACGGTTCGGCCCATCGGAACCACGTTAGGGTAAATATGGACAGGACTGATGTATGACAGGAAGTCTTTGATCTGATTATAGAAGGATGGATGTATATTGATAGGGTGTAATTATTGCAAATATAATATCTAATCATTTTCGTCTTTCTTACCTCGGAGTATGAAGAATGAAAGGAGAAACAAGCCCTGTAGGAGCTTCCACCCATCCTAAAAGAAAACACAGGAAGGCGTTTATGCATCTTTAACCATCGGTAAAAATTGATTTGAAGCCTGGCTTCAGCATGAGAGTCAAACAGACTCCCCCCAGTTCCATTTAAACACTAAGTGAATGTTTGTTATTAATTTAAGGGTTGGACTTCCTGTAAAATCAACCAATGTTCCCTTCATGCTGTACTTTGATGTATTCCGAATGTTGTTCCTCCTTCAGCTTTTAAACTGAAACAGTCTTGTAAAGTATTTAGATCTTAAACACACCATAGTGCACAAGTTTACACTCCATGTTTTCCAATTAAAATACAAAATCTGCATGGATCATGATGCACATAAGACAAAAAAAGAAAAACAACCAAACAACCTTCTGAACAGATGTTTTGTGATTACTGTCCAGACATAATATGAAGAAAGCAGTGCATGATGTTTTATTAAGACCTTCAATTTGTTGTGGGGTGTACAAATTTATGCACCTGCAACCATACACACATGGTATGGCATCTTAATAAGCAGCTCTAAGAGGGTTAAAATTTGGTGCATGTTTAAAGAGGTGCCAGATTAAGCAGCTGGAGGGGTTTTATATATATATATATATATATATATATATATATATATATATATATAT
>JAAIIK010000017.1:10812681-10829748 GCA_014706435.1 Silurus glanis | reverse complement strand
GTCCTCTACATCTGCCTCCTTCAAACCAACTACCTGCATGTCTTCCCTCACCACATCCATAAACCTCCTCCTTTCTCTAATAAACTCATTTCTAATCCTGTCCATCGTCGTCACTCCCAACGAAAACCTCAACATGTTCAGCTCTGCTACCTCCAGCTCCACCTCCTGCCTTTTACTCAATGCCACTGTCTCTAATCCATACAACATCGCAGGTCTCACCACAGTCCTATAAACTTTCCCTTTCACTCTAACAGATACTCTTCTATCACAAATCACTCCTGCCACTCTTCTCCACCCACACTTTGCACTGTTGACCCCAGGTACCTGAACTCCTCCACCTTCTCCACCTCTCCTCCCTGCAACCGCACCACTCCACTGCCCTCCCTCTCATTCACACACATGTACTCTGTCTTACTCCTACTAACTTTCATTCCCCTTCTCTCCAGCATGTATCTCCACCCCTCCAGGCTCTTCTCAACCTGCTCCCTACTCTCACCACAAATCACAATATCATCCGCTAACATCATAGTCCATGAAGACTCCTGTCTGACCTCGTCTGTCAACCTGTCCATCACCACTGCAAACAGGAAAGGGCTCAGAGCCGATCCTTGTTGCAGTCCCACCTTCACCTTGAACCAGTCTGTCGTTCCTACTGCACACTTCACTGCTGTCACTTTGTCCTTATTCATGTCCTGCACCACCCTCACATACTTCTGACACACCTGACTTCCTCAAACAATACCACAACTCCTCATCACCTCTGTTCCCTTCACCAACATGGCCATTAAAATCTGCCCCAATCACCAATCTTTCTTTCCTAGGTACACCTTCCACCACCTCATCTAACTCACTCCAGAATTTTTCCTTCTCCTCCATCTCACAGCCCACTTGTGGAGCATAAGCAATGATGACATTTATCATCACCCCTTCAACTTCCAGCTTCATGTTCATCACTCTATCAGAAACTCTCTTCACCTCCACTACACTCTTACTGTACTCTTTCTTCAGGATCACCCCTACACCATTTCTCTTTCCATCCACACCATGAAAGAACAGTTTAAACCCACCTCCAATGTTCCTGGCCTCACTCCCTTTCCACTTGGTCTCCTGAACTCAAGTCTACCTTTCTCCTCTCCATCATATCAGCTAACTCTCTCCCTTTTACCAGTCATAGTACCAACATTTAAAGTGCCATCCCTGACCTCTACTCTCCTACACTTCTCCTTTCCCTGCCGTCTCTGTACACGTCTCCCTATTCTCTTTCTCCTCCTTCGGCCAACAGTAGCCCAATTTCCAACCCTGTTGGCTAATGAAACCCGATTCGGTATGAAATTCTGATTCATGATCCACATATTTGATTTGGCACATGTTTTATGAGGGATGCCCTTCATAACACAACCCTCCCCATTTATCCAGGATTGAGACCGGCTCTAAGAGTGCACTGGCTTGTGCAACCCTACTGGCTGGGTTTCATTTATATATATGTGTATATGTATATGTCCCTAAATAAATATATATATATATATGAGTGAGTGTTCAGTAAAAATTAAAACTGATTGACGGCTCACATTTCCTTCTGTCTCTGTTTGCTGCTTTTCAGGATAGGATCATCAATATAGTAATCGGTGGACTTGCATCTCTACTAGTAATAGTAAGTTGTGCTGAATTGATCTTAATAGTTTGTATTTAAAAGGATTTTGAGTCCTAAAGTTTTTTTTTTTTTTTTTTTTCTTTTCACTCAGGTGACCATTATCAGCTCCTTCGTCTTCCCCATGCAGCCTCCAAAGCCATTGAATATCTTCTTTGCTGTGTGTATCCTGCTGATGTGCATCTCAGTGCTCATTCTGGTAGGTGAACACCACCATATAGAACATTATGATAAAAACATAAGCACACCTGTTATTAATGCAGTTATCCAATCAGCCAATCAGGAAACAGCAGCAAATCAATGCAAATAAGGATGTTGTAATTTTTTAACACAGATGGTCCCCAAGATACGATGGTTTGACTTACGATCTTACGATGACGATTTTTAAACTTCTATAATCCAAACACTAGATTTGTGGATTGTAAGATATCTGTGAAGTTGCACAAACTGGTAAATGGAACATACACTCAGGGTACTCTTTACCACTTGCACGCAGTGTCCAAGTCATGTAGCAGCTAATACGAGTGAAGAGATTCCATTAATGTTTACGAGAAACACCAGAATCAGGAAATGAGTGTGATCTCTGGGCCTCTGTGGCATGGCTGTTGGTGTCAGATGAACAGCTTTGAAACTGCTGCTGATCTGAGATTTTCTCACACAACCATCTCTAGAGTTCACACTCGCAGCCACATGCAAGAAACATCTGCCGGTTTTGTGTGTCAAATAAGATTGGGCAGGCTTGTTTAAGCTGACAAACATAATATCAAGGATATCTTTAAAAAAAAAAAAAAAAGGCACTATTCATATCTGTGGTGAGCTGAAAAGCCTCTCAAAATGTAACCATCGTTGTTGAGGACTGTCTGAAACAGCAGAAGGGGACATCAGGTACGACTTCTGCTGCTCAGGAATCTGAGGTGTAATAACATGTATATTCAAGATGCTTGAAAAATGCCCTGGTTGTCTCTTTCTGTCAGATCTTCTGGTACAGACAGGGAGACTTGGAGCCTAAATTTCGCAACCTGATCTACTACATGCTGTTTTCAATCGTCCTGCTATGCATATGTGCCAACTTGTACTTCCACGACGTGGGAGGTGACAAAAAGGCTAACGCCTTATCATAGGGACACGAGGAAACCCTGCAACCGTGGAAGGAGACGCGCGCCCACGTTTCCTTTCCTCCAGCCTCACGAGGATGTCATCAGGGCTCAGTCTGCCTCCAAAGGCCTTTAAGCAGACCAAAAGTGTTCTAGACGTGAATATATGCGTATTGTGTAGCACGGCGGATGTGTATGCAGATGTTTGGCATCCCCGATTGCTGTATATATTTCTGCATTGCTGTATATGCCAACGTGATTGCGAGACTGTTCCTGACTATAAGCCATGATTACGTATGCCGCAGAAAGCATTTATTTGTATATTACACATACATTCTTAAATCAAGATCTAGAAGCTCTTCAAAATCTTGAAGCTGAAGCACTTGCCATAACCGAGAAGCAGCCAGAACCTGACAGAGGGAAAACGCTGTTTGGGTTTCTGCTCAAGGTTTCTGTGTCTCTGCACACTGTGTCATTTGATATGGCCAAGATTAATGATTGTTAATATTTAATTTCTAATGTGAATTTTATGTAAGAAATAAATCCAAATTCCCAAACATTGGTGTATTTGTATTTTCTGTTTGTAATGGTAAAAGTGCAAAATATGGAGAACATATAATTATAGTATAATGAAATAAAAAAAATTTGAATAGAAAAAGTCAAATGAAAAAATAAATAAATGCAGAATTAAATACATACTTGGACAATAAAAAGGACCTCATTCAATTAATGCATAATTTTTTTATTTTTTAAATGATATTAAACTTTACTCTCATTGAAAAATCCTCCCTTAGCGTGAGATTTACACGCTCTCGCCATTCAGACAGTTAAATTCTCCGAACGTTTAGCTGAAATACTTTGCCATGCCTCTTGGTGTTCTTCAGTAGTTGGAGAGGAAATCCCAGAGCAGTTCAATAGGATTTAGGTGTGGTGACTGGGCAGGCAATTCCATGTTAGATAACACTTACAGAGCCCAGCCGCATGTTTCGGGTCGTTGTCTTCTTGTATGTTGACG
Organism: Silurus glanis; assembly: GCA_014706435.1. NCBI lineage: Eukaryota > Metazoa > Chordata > Actinopteri > Siluriformes > Siluridae > Silurus > Silurus glanis. Next base: position 10,825,991 of record JAAIIK010000017.1, on the reverse strand, counting down.
TTAGTTGCAGTCCAGAAGGAATTGCATGGTGTTGAAGTACGGAATGGTAGCCATGTTGGTTAAGTTTTCCTTTCACCCTAAAAAAGTCTCCATTCTTCCCTGTTTCAAAACAACCCTAAATCATGAAGCTTCCACCTCCATGTTTGAGCGTGGGGGTGGGGCAGTCTGCTCTCAACATCTCTCATGTTCTCCATCCTACTTAAGTTTTACTATTAGAACCAAAAATGTCACATTTGTACTCTTTCGTTCGCAACGTGTTTTTGCCTTTTCCCCTTGTGTGTTGCTTATAAACAAATGGAACATGCGTGTCTCAAAAACAAAAAATTAGGTGTATGAATGCATTTTTGTACTTAGAGAAAAAGCAGAAAATGCTAAAAGCACGGCGAATAACGTTTCGTTTATTCAATAAATAAACACAGGACCATACACTCACATAGAAAATGTAACCATTTTGATAAATTAATATCTGTCCAGTCAAGAGGACGCCTTGGTGTTTGGCCAAACACGCTATAAGAACAGAACATGGAAACAGTGCAAAATTTCATAAAATGTGGAAGAGAAAGCAGGACCTCCTTAAAATTGTCAGGTTTCAGTGTAATGCTTTTGTTTTCAGTGGACCGTAAAAAAAAGAAAAGTGTGAATGAATGCACGTCCTCCATAACCACATTCTGTGGACAGTTCTACAAATATTCAGACTTTATACAGGTCCATCAAAGTAAACATTGTGTGTGTGTGTGTGTGTGTTTCCTGTGATTCCTGCTTATGACGACTGGCTCAGTGTGTTCGTGTTAAATAGAATGAACGGGTTTGGCAATGTGCAGGAAACGAGATGCGCACGTTTCCTGACTCTCCCAGTTTATGGTATTCATAATACTTGCCCTCTACAGCAGGATGTGTTGAGAACGGTGGCTCGTTCACCCACAAACACCGGACGTTCTCTTTGCATTAGACACACAACAACGACAGCACGGCTTGAAACAAGCCTCTGGTAAAGCTGCTCATCAGTCTGATCCTTCCTCCTGGTTCTGTAGAATGGGATCTGTGGAGGAAAAATAATGATTTTAATTTTATTTGTAGAGCCCTTTTAATGATGGATATCATCCCAAAGCAGCTTTACACAGATACATGTGTAAGGTTATACAATTTAAATGTATATATTAGTACCTATACGATTATCCCTAACTGTTAATGTGAATCATTAACACACACATCTGGATTAAAGAAGTAAAAAAATATATATATTGAAATACAGTGAGCTCAGCATCAGCGATGGATTTTGACCTGTCAGTGTACCGACGGGGAGGACAGAGTCAGTGGTGATGTCACTGGTGGGGATGAAGCTGCCCGGTGATGGGACGATAAGTACCGCGCCGTCGCCAATGCCACTGCTCACCACGTCCTCCTTTAACGTCGAACTCTAATGTAGAAAAGAGAGAACAGGACAGATGTGGTTACATGTGTAGAAAAGACTGGGGTCCAATATTTATATTTCATTTATTATTATTTTTAATGTTTCTTTTTATAACAATTATAATAAATAAATAGCATATTACAGTTTTTCCTCAGTTGTTCAACCTCCACATCTTTTAGTCACTTTGTACATCATAAAAGCAATTTCTCGTTTCTTTGATTTAACTGCGAATGCTTTGGTATATTCATGTGATCGACTGTGTACACAAAATATATTAGACACGTTTCACATGAATATTCTTAACCCCCCTCCCAAAACATTTAGGCATCAGTTAATTGCAACTGATTTGTGCAGATGAATCTTGAATTTCACTAACGAAGGGAAGTTTATGGCATCAGATCAACCGATGCTCAACTCGCTCTCTAAATAGGTCAAAGGTGAATCTCGTGAACCTTCATTTGGCGACAGACAGAGCGAAACACAGAATTTCTGAAAATGGATGAACAGTACAGTAAAAGTGTGAATCCTGCCCGGTCTCTTGCATTCAATATAAATCAAATATGCAATCAAATAAATACATTTGTGCTGCTGAAATTCATAGATGCAGTTTGTACATTTTCAATCACTGTGATCCAAACCGTAGTTTATATCAGTATTATATCAATATTATATATTGAAGATTTTGTTTGTGAACAATGACAAAGTGACTTGTTATTCTGATGGCATCATATTTACATTTACTGCTTTGCAAATATCAAGGATGACTCGAGAAATGATTCTAGGCAAATGAGAAAAACTAACAATAAACAGACAGGTGATCATCACCTGCTATCAAAAGCTCGAATTATACAATATTCTTAGGAATATTAAACAAATAATTTTACTGATTTTGAATGATAAATCATACAAAAAGTTGTAATTTTAGTAATCTTAGTAGTCTTACTTGATTATTTATTAATATTATCTACTTCTTATTTATAATCATTATTTCTTTATTTATCATGTTACAGAGGTGAAGCTCAATATCAAATTCTAAAAAACAAGTCATTATTCCGTCTAAGTTATTTCTAGATCCGAATTTCTTTTATATAAAGCAAAAAAACAATCTTCTAAAATCTAAAGAAAAATGTATAACAAAAAAAGCTGTTAATATGATACAAAACATGTACATAACAGTTACACTCAATTGCCAAAAGTTTGCGGACACCTGGTCATAATTATGGTATGTGCTTTTCGAGCGTCGCACTGCACATTTAGTCCCAATTTGCTCTTATAATTCCCTCCGCTCTTCTGGGAAGATGTTCCATGGGATTTTGGTGTTTGCTTGTGCAGATTTGTGCTCATCAGCCACATGGGTGTGAGTAAAGTCAGGTACTGATGTAGGTGAGGTGAGAAGACCTGGGGTGCAGTCAGGGTTCCAATTCAACCCAAAGGTATTTAATCAGAATGGAGAGCTTCCACTCCAAAGCATGCAAACCACAGGGCTTTAGTTTCAGTGAAACCTGACACGTGGTTTATTATTTCAAATTGTGCAAAAATGAAAAGTTCGAGAATGTTTTACACTGATCTACATCAGACTGAAGAAAAAAAAACGTCCCCCAGTACCTTATCCATTGAGTTCTCTTGCATGTCTTCAGAGTTCTGTTTACTCGACTCCTCCCCTTCCTCTGAGCACTCCGGCCCCTCTGCGGCCTCCTCATTGGCCAAGTCCTGCGCCGATGTCAACTCTGATTGGTTAAGTGGGTCTGGAAGGTCTTCTGATGTCACTGTCTGGATTATGATCCCAGGTTGAGACATTTGCACTGTAACGTTGTCGCTCAGGTTGTCTCCCTGATCATCAGATGTAAGAGAATTACACTGAAATCAATCATTCATCATCAGGACATCCAAGCATTTGTAATAGAGGTCGACCGATATGGGATTTTCTCTGGCTGATATTTAGAAATCAGGGAGGCCGATGGCCGATATGTGATGCTGATTTCTTTTGGCCGATTTTCTTCTTTCCTCTCATTAACAGTTAATTAATAAGAAGTGATACAGAAAATTGCTTAAATTAGAGGCGGAGCTTGTCGGCAAGAAATTCAGCTATTCAGCTTAGCGACTGAGCACACGAAAAAAAAAAGGGTACTGATGAAAGCAAACAACTTTCGAAGTAAAGAGGGAACACAGACAGTCATTTTTGCTCTTGTCTTTGCAACTTAGCAGACATGCTTGATAAAAAAAAAACGACCCGAATCTGTTAGTAATGAGCGCAGCAGGTGAAAACGCTGCTTGCTTTTATATATTCACAGACTACTGCCACCTGCTGGTATGGGAGAATTATGTTCTCTCGCACAAATGCAGTTTGCAGCAAGTGCAGTTTGCAGCACAATCGGCCGATGCCGATTAATTAGAAAAAAAGACAGAAAATTGGCCAGAGTAATTCGCCTTATCAACTGGTCGACCTCTAGTTTTTAATGCATTCGAGTGAGTAAAAAGACTCACGGTGAGGCTGTGCAAGATAATCTGTTCTGGTGAGCCAGGCGATCCAGCTGCTGCGAGTGTAACGGTAGAATTGGCAGAGAGTGTGAGCGGCAGGCTTTGATTGGAACCTGTCTGGAGGAAATACGTACCAGGGGTGCCTGTGGGCTGCAAGTGGAAGGACTGAAGAGAAAGAGAAAAGAAACCAGGAGTAACAATAAAAAAAAAAAAGAGTCTTGGGTTAGCACATAACCAGTGCAAGAGTCATTATGACACTCAACAAAGTGGCAGAAAAGTTATTATAGTTAAAAAGAAGTATCTTCAATTTTTATACTACTGCTTAATATTACATATTAATAAATACATTAAGCCTCCCTTTATGTCACAGCATTGAATTCTCCAGGAAATGTGATATTTAGAAAGCTGATGAGCTCAGAAAGTTCCTGGTTTGCATTAATGTGCTCCAATAAACAAATTACATTAGAATAACAAGGTTTGGGTATAACCTTCAAACTTCCATATATATTTTAACACTCACTGGCAGGAGTTCGAACGTCTGTAACGCTCCAGAGTTCAGCGTGATCGTGCCGCTTTCAGAGCTCGCACTCGTACTATCCGATGAAGCTGCACACAAGAGACACAAATTCAACACACTGCTCTGAGCTCCGACACGGTGCACAGGGTTGAACACAAGACACAGCGAGTTACAGGATTACGCTCACAGACGTGTGTGATCTGGACAGGGATCTGGACAGGGATCTGTAATGCAGTGACGGGGCTGGACGAGGTGTGGACAGAGTGCGAGCCCACCACCACCACTTTGTTCACTGTGGACGAGGGAGCTTCGACGACGTCCTGCAGTCCTTTCAGCAAGACTGTAATGTCACACACAAAGATTTTTGTCTCGATTTACATTCTTTTGACACAAGCTGAAACGTGTGTCCTAAAATAGATTTATGATGAAAGAAAAGCTCTTTAATTTCATTTGTGCATTAGAGAAAAATCATTAGACTGCAACACTTGGTCTTCTGCTTCTTTCGGGGTCTCCACAGCGGATTATCGGTCTCAATACCACCCTGTCCTCTACATCTGCCTCTCTCAAACCAACCACCTGCATGTCTTCCCTCACCACATCCATAAACCTCCTCCTTTCCTCCTGCCTGGTGGCTCCATCCTCAGCATTCTTCTACTGATATACCCCATGTCCCTCCTCTGCACATGACCAAACCATCTCCTCTCTCACCTTGTCTTCAATATGTCCTCCCTGCACTGTCGCTCTAATAAACTCGTTTCTAATCCTGTCCATCGTCGTCACTCCCGATGAAAACCGCGGCGTCTTCAACTCTGCCACGTTCAGCTGCGCCTCCTGTCTTTTTCTCAATGCCACCGTTTCTATACATACAACATAGCAGGTCTCACCACCGTCTTAACAGAACACATAGTAATATAATTAAAACTAGAGGTAATTCCAGAGTTACTGTGGAGATGCGTTCCGATGACCCCATCGTAATTTGAAAATATCGTAAGTCGAGACATGGCCTAGCCTACCCAGGAGTCTTAAAGAACGGTAATCAGTATGGAGCAGTAAACTGTAATCTGTTACTAATTCAAAACCGTTGTAACTCTGGAACTACTGATATATAAAGCTATATTATGACTATATAATTCATATTTTATTCATATATTATGCTATACAATGTTAAAAAATATATGGCTTGCAACCAGCTGTAGCTCAATTTTATCTCTGTAGCACAAAGAATTAACAGACAATTTTACAAAGCAGATTTCCAGAATGCTGGGTCGAGATCTAGAGTAACTAGATCTAGAGTCTCATGTGTAATATGTGTACTCTATATAGTTTGTTTTTGCGGGGGGGGGGGTTCGGCTTACCAGGAAACGGAAGGTCTTTGTGATTGGACACTTGTCTTTTAATGGTCCACCATTTGCTCCGGAGCCACTGAGGAGAACGAACACTGCTCCATCCCTCAGCCAAAATGTCCCAGTTTATTTCGTTCTCATCCTCCACTGCCAGCTCGATTATCCTACACACACTTTCAATTAATATCCACCAGTTGCTTCCTGATAAATGAGAAATCCAAACACCTCCCATTGCACCAATGCTTAGGTTTCTCTCTCTCTCTCGCTCTCATACACACAGACCTGCGGATGAGGTTGATATCGTCCTCTTTGGTCCATTCTGTGCCTCCGCTCTGCTTCCAGTTTAGGTAGTTGAGCCATTTGGAGCGACACTGTTTCTCCGAGCGTGTGCCAACCAGATCAGCCACTGATGCCCACGAAACGCCCTGAGTCACCACGTCACCAGCCTCTGTACCCGTCAGCTCATGCACAACCTCCGTCAGCCTCCTCTCTTCTTCTTCTGTCCATTTACCTGAGCAGCAGGGACAGGATTATTGAAAAACAATTCACTTCAACTCCTCTGATTGCCTTTATTTCTGAACCCCCAAGAACCAGGAGTTTTTACCTTCCGGACCATAAGTGGCGCTGATAATCAATGTTTTCGAAAATATAAGACCATAAAACCTTTTTCCATGCATTTGACTTTTATTACTTTTCACTCACTCTAATTTCACACCCTATTTATTTATTTATTTACCCTATATATACATTTGTTTCCTCCGATGCGACTGAAGTTAGTCAACCTCATCTGTATGAACATTTGCTCATGCTGCAGCGCAGGACAGAGGAACACGGTTCAGACGTAAGTGTTATCCGTCCTCGTTTACTTACCCCGATCACTATCACTAGATAGTAGTGAGAGTAAAACATCACTTCTACCCTGAAAGCCAATTCTTCCTCAATTGTCTTCAGGTCAGGGATACTTATTTAAAAATAAAAGAAGTGCACAAATCTTATAATATCACACACAAATATTTTTGATCGGAAATGACTACTGGATTTTGAAAAATTTAACGGGAAAAAAAAGAAACAATTATTTAAATTGTCATTGTATAAGCATTCTTGGCTGTTTTTAAATCAATTGTCATTTAACCTAAAAAAAAAAAAAAAAAAGAAAAAAAAAAAAAACACTCATGGGCCAAATGTGACCTGGTTTCCATCTGTGAGGGTGAAAAAGCTTGCAAAGCTTAGAGGATGTTTCTTTGCTTTGCACTTTCAGGTTGAAAAAAACCGAAGGAGGTGTTAGCTCACAGGTTAAAGCATTGGACTTACGGTCATGAGCTCAAATCCCAGCCGCACCAAGCTGACACTCCTGGGACCCTTAACCCCATTGATTCTCAAATGAATAAATAAAATGAAAATATATCTCACTCTAAAAAAGAGCATCTGCCAAATTCTGTAAATGTAAATTACAAGGAGGTGGAAACTTAGTGTTTAAGAAGGCACTGGACTTCTGAGAAGAAATTCAAGAGCTCAAGTACCACCATCACTAGGTGCCACTGCTGGGCCCTTGAGTAAGGCCCTTAACCCTTAACTGCTCATTCGTATGAATGAGATCATTTTAAGTTGCGCTGGATAAAGGCGTCTGCCAAAAGCAGAAACGTAAAAATTGCCTAAAAGCAATAATGAATTTTATTGAAAGTGTTTTTGAATTGTAAACTCTGATTTTTGCTCTAACCTGTATGACACGTGTCCTTCATGAGTCTGCAGCGGTCTTTCACTGACGAGGCGCTGCGTCCCAGAGCTGCCCCGATGGTGGCCCAGTCGTTCCCATGCTTCTGCCTGAGTCTGATCAGATAAACACCAACACTTACTTAAAAACAAGCCGAACATCGAATCCCCAGACACAAAACACGGTGATTAAACAGCACTCACTCTTTCAGCTTTTCAATTTCCTCTTGCGTGTATCTGCAAATCAGAAAAAAAAACAACAGTCTCTCAGTATCAGTGTAGACGTGTGAGTACATGTGTGCACTGAGAGTCTGCGTACTTACTTGCCTACGTGGTTGCGATTGTCATACATGCGCAACACGCGCCTGTAAACGGCGAACAGCGGACGATTCAAACCCCACGCGATGCTACGGTAAAAATCCTTTCGCTCTTCTTTCGACATCTCAAAGATGATCTCTGAAGGGTCCTGAAGCCCACGGTTCTGTGATCACAAGGGACAGGAAATACAGCTCGTAAAAAATTTAGTCTAACCAGAAACTGTTTGAGTCAGTTCTTTTTTTTTTCTCAATAGGACATATTACTAAAATTAAGCGTTAGTGAAAAGTGTAGTGAAAATGCTTGCATCTGCATTTTATCGTGCATGTCTGGGGCATTGATAAACAATCAGCACAAAAAAATGATTACATACAACCGATGCAAAAGTTTTGCCCCCCCATGGACTTTGAATGGATAAAAAACAAACTTCAAGGTGTTTTTAATTTTATTTAATATAATATATTCAAATCTTCGAAAGCTATAACTAGAGGTCGACCGATTAATCGGCACCGTCTGATTACTGGAACTACTGGCAAAAATCCATACTGGTAGTTTTTCCGGCTTCCGGTCTGCTGTCGTTACAAGAGCGACCTCTAGAGACGAATCACTAATGCCATGTGCTGTTTGTTATCTTTACAATTTATTATTTATTAATTATATAATTATATGTATTAATTCATATATTCATATTTATTTCATTTAGCACATTTTTTTGATTCAGTACTGTCCTGTATTTTGTAAATAAAGTTCAGAAGTATTTTTCCTTTACACAATTTACTAGCAGGATACATATATTGTTTAAATTATTATTTTTATGGACACCTCATTTCTTGTCTTTTCTCCTAAGAATGCTTTACAGTCAATTAAAAAATCTGTTAGGGTTTAACAGACACAATGCTTTGTGCCCCCCTGTCAATCACACTGAAACTAGCCAATCGAATGTCGCTATAAGCCCAAGTATGTGAAAGGAGGCAGATCACGCTTTTGACAGACCGAAGCAGCATGAGCAGCAGTGGCAAAAGATCACTTCATGAGTCTCACAAGAGTTCTGGGTTCCTTCATTTTCACCCGTGAATGATTTATATTTTAATATCGCTGCTCCTATTGTATGTCCCTAAATAATTCACGAGGTGATCTTACCTTGAGGTAGTTTTCAATGTTACTCATCAATATATCAATCTCCTCCTTTGACCACATCCCCTGTTTCCACTTGTGACCTACAAGAAAAGTGACGTGTTAGACAACTGATCATCACGCCAGCACGTGGATCCTGCCAGTTTACAGTTCGGTGTTGATTGTACCTTTGTTCACGAGAGTGTTCTTGTCCTCTTTCGTCGTAAACCAGGCTTGGCTGACTGCCGTCACGTCTGTGGATTTCCTTGCGGAGGACAACTTCTCATCCTGCACAAATTCAGACAGAGGACTTTATTAACCATGTCTTCAGTGTTCAGAAAGCGAAATGTCACACATGGACTAAGTGTCTCCGGCTTAACGCTTATACATACATACATACACACACAGACTCACGAATACCTTCGATTGATCTTCGTTCTCCTGATCCAGATCTTTCATTTCCGTCGCCGTCATCGTCACCTCAAAGCTCTCCTCGCGCTCTGAAACTGAAACGTGAACGCCACGTGTAAATGTTTTTGCCTCAGAGCGTTCATGATGTGCCTTTTTAAACTGCGAGGGCTTACGTGGAAGTGCGACCACCGAGTACGCAGACGGCGTGGACGCGGGGTCGTCCGTGTCCTCACTGGACAAGCGCAATCGTTTGTGAATGGGCTCGGCTTCCTCGTCCGACCCCACCGGCCCGTCATCTGGAAAAAACATTTTAGGGCAGAGAGTAAAGTATCTGGGATTTGGTGTGCGACTCAACATGGGCGTTAATTCTAGAGTTAAGAGAGAATCTAAGGATTTGTTGATTCTTTTAGTGCAATTTAAACTTTTCACCACAGAAGAAATCCTTTTTAATCTGAAGGCGATCAATTCGAATAAATCCAAAAGGATGATAGACTCCAGTATTAAAATGCAAACTTAGATATTTGAAATAATTTACTGGAAGTCTTTTCAAAAGCGTGGAAAGCATCTTCTGTGATTCGCGCTGGATCTCTGCAATAGTGTCAAAACAGCGACCTTTGAGCTGGATATTCATCTTCGGGAAAAGACTGAAGTCCGAAGGAACCAAATCTGGCGAGTAAGGTGGGTGCAGAAGTGAGATCACGTTGTTCCAGGCGACAAACTCGCGTGTGAGAAGAGCTCGGTGACAGGGCACTCTCCTGGTCAGAATATCACCAGTTGCACAGCTCCCGCTGTACACAGGATTATGTCTTTGACACACTGATTTATGAAGGTCGGTGCTCCCTGTGACTGCGTGGGCAGCCTTGTGCTGCCATCTGTTGGCGTGTTACAAAACTAGTCAAAACCTTTTGATGCCACCTCGTATAGAATGTCAGAGACCTTTTTTTTTTTTTTTTTTTTTATATTTTTTTTTTTTTTATTTAAATAAAACAGAAGAGTAAAAGATTTGTAATTATTTAAAAGATAAAATGCATAGTTCATTTTAATACGTTTCTACGTTATTTCGAGGTTCCTATTTAATTGCAAGCAGTGTGTAATATTTGCCATGTTTGTCCAAAACGTCAGATTTTCCTCACGTTGATTCTCTTCCACAAAAACGTGTTCAGAGGAAACTCATTTGTATTTGATGTAAAACTTAGTATAGGATTTTTGCATGAACTTGCTCAGGTGCATGATCCCCTTAAACCCTAAAGAGGACACACTTCAAACTGGAAAACTCTTACATTTACGTCCATATTTCAAAAACTGCAGTTTTCAAATTGTTTTTGTTAATATTATAAATTTCATGTGCTTACACCCACTGCATCTCCATGCACATTTGCGCGCACACACACACACACACACACACACACACACACACACACACACACACTGACCGTTCTGAGCACAGTGCAGGATGATGGTACCATCAGTGTCCTGGGTGAAAGTGACAGAACTGACAGAGTCCAAAGCCACGGAGCCTGAGACATTTCCTGCGTTCATGCTCTGCCTGAAACACACACACAAAAAAACAACATCAAAATTATACATGTGATCCTGTATGGAATAATATAAAGCAGGAACAATACAAGTAGTTTATTCTGTGGACATTGTTTTTAAGCACACCTTCATGATGGCCTTGTCTCAATAGCAGATATCAGAAGCAGATAAGTATCAGGTATCAGAGCTCTTTTAGAATGAGCAGCTTTGCTGGGATTTAAACTCATCACCTTTACGATCAGAAGCCCAACACCTTAAACACCTTCCACTACTTATATTCCTATTACAACAAAACGGTGAAATCCACTTCACATGCGTGGAGTCTATGCTCTATAAGCTGTGTGTAAAACACACACACACACACACACACACACACACACACACACACACCACCTAACATGATATTCAAGAACATAAATCATGCATCACGGCAGAGGTGTGACTGTCGACATAAATAAATAAATATACACAATGAAACAATTTAGTGCAAGTAATAATAATAATAATAATAAAGTAACTATTTATTTACTTTATCTAATTTACATGAAATCTATGTAAAAACATAGATTTGTTTCAACATCTTTAAGGTGTAAAATACACTTCAGTAGTCAAACAAATAAAGCAGTTTATGACAATAATAACAACAACAACAACAATAATAAATTAAATAAATACATTAATTAATTTCACATCCTTGCAATCTACTAAAAACTTTTCTTTTGCAGAAAAGAGACCAAATAAACTTTTTGTACTAACTTACACTTGGTCAAAGTAATACTACTAATAATATAATAAAACAAATAACTTTATTTACATTAAGATAAAAAAAAAAATAGATGTTTCAAGATGATTAAGGTGTAAAATACACTGTCAAAACTAATGAAGCAGTTTGTGACAATAGAAATAACAATAATAACAACATAATACATTTTTATTGTAATTATGCTACTCCTAACAATAACAATAAATGTGCATATATTTATTTCACATCGTCAGTACAGTTTCAAACATCTTGCAAGCATTTATTCTGTACATGATGTCAAATATTTCCCTAATAGATTTTAATAATATTTTTTCTCCGAATGAAGCCTGAGATTGAGAGTAAGTGCAGTGTGATGTGATATAATGTGATGTGCTCAGTACACTGTTTATGGTTCAGTACATGAGCAGCTGCAGGCAGCAGAATAAAGAAGCAGAGGAAAAAGAAAAGCAGACGCCATGTTCGCTCGGAAATTCAGCTCTACCCCACCGCTGACTTCCACCTCGGTGTGTCAGAGTCTACATGCTCCAAGATTTCATCTCAGAAACGCGCTGTACAGAAGCCGAGCTCGCCGAGGACTCATTTTAATGTTTGATTTTACTACTTACTTCCTGTTTTGGGTCCGGGCACTTCGCAGGGACCAGGATGAGCCAAATACCAGGATGGAGAAAAAAAAAGAGAGGCTCTTTTCACAGACCGGAAACGACTAGTGCTCACTTCCGGTTTAAATATCACAAATTTATCGGTGGATTAAATATCATTGATTAATAATATAAGACCCGAGATATATTTTTTTTATACCTTCACATGAAATAGATTTTAATAGTATTTTAATAATTATAATTATTTTCGACACACCGGGTTTCGCGTTCTGACATTATTATTTATTTTGGAAACAGCACCACCTTGTGTAGACTACGATTATTGCTGGACATTAGTAGCCAGACCTGTACAAATTATGCAATTAAAAAATATATACCGTTCCAGACCGTTCCAGACACTCTTATAAACCTTTCCTCTGCTCTTAAACACTTTCAATATTCTTAAATTGACGTAATTTTAACATTTAAAATTCGTGGGTACTCACGAGTGGATATTTTTTATATTAGTTTACGTTTTTTAGGCTAGAGAATGCTTATTTTACCGCAAAAATAATAAAACATAACTCTTAACAATACTACCTATATACCGCAAAATCACCGATACTATAATATAATATAATATAAATATACCGATACAGCGAAAAATCCGCAAAACAAATTTAGTTATGTTCCACATAAAGACCGCGAAAAGCTGGACCGCGATGTGGCGATGTATTACTGTGTATTTATATAGTTATAAAATACGTTTCACCAAATAACCGTTTAAATATTAATGAATTTCAATTAAATATTATCCTAAAAGTATAAAATAACAACAACCATAATAATAATAATGATGATAATAATAATAATAATTTTTATTATCATCATCATTATTATTATTATTATTATTATTATTATTATTATTATTATCATTATTATCATTATGGTTGTTGTTATTTTATCTGATTACTTTTAGGATAATATTTAATTGAAATTCATTAATATTTTATATATAATATAATTATATAATTATATATTATATTATTATATATAATGAATATAATTATTTTTATAATACTATTTTCATTATTATTATTATTATTATTATTATTATTATTATTATTATTATTAT
>JAAIIK010000017.1:10759031-10775581 GCA_014706435.1 Silurus glanis | reverse complement strand
ATACATACATACATACATACATACATACATACATACATACATACATACAAAAAGACACCAGATGGTAACAGAGAGAAATATATTTGAACCAGTAGCTCAAAAAGATCAGAAGTGAGAAAACTGCTTTATCAAGCTTTTGGAAATGTTTATATTATATTTCTAGGTTTGATAATTGATAATGATTAGCAGATTTTTTTTTTCCATTGATTTTCTCACATTGCTACATGTTGCACAATTTTCCTACAGATTTATTAATGCAAATTGGAATTACAACAAGCTCCACTAGTGGCCGATTGGGGCACCAAGTATGCTGCCTCATGCTTGCACTAAAGGAGGAGGATCAGTTAATTAGGTTGCCAAATTGAGCAAGTTAAAGAATTCTCTGCAGATTAGATCTTGTTTCATAGGTAATAATAGGAACTTTTTACACGTCAGTAAACGCTGACTGATAGTGTTTTAACATTCAACAGCCTGTATATTATATATGTATATGTAATATGTATAATATATATATTATACATTCACAGACACACACCGACCAGTAATAACAGCTGGTAAAGTGATTATCTCTTCATCATGGGTGGGATATATTAAGCAGCAAGTGAATATTTTGTCCTTAAATTTAATGCAGGAAAAATGGGCGAGCTTAAGGATATGACTGAGTTTAGCCAAGGGCAACTGGGTCAGAGCATCTCCAAAACTGCAGCGCTTGTGGGATGTTCCTGGTCCGCAGTGATCAGTATCTATCAAAAGTGGAAGGAAGGAACAGTGGTGAACCGGTGACAGGTTCATGGGAGGCCAATGCTGACTGGGGAGCGAAGGCTGGTCTGGGTGGTCTGATCCAACAGAGGAGCTTCTGTAGCTCAAAATACTGAAGTAAATGCTGTTGATGCTCAATGGGTCAGGACTGTTTTGGCAACAAAAGGGGACCAAAATAATATAAGGCAGGCGGCCATAAATTTATGCCTGGTCAGTATACACACACACACACACACACACACACACAAGTTTTACAAAATGCAGTTGCCGGTGGTTTTCTGACTCGTGTCATTCTTTACAGCTTTAAAAGTTCCAAATAGCACATTCTTTTTGCGTTAATCTGAATTATACACTTGTACTGAAGTGAGTGTATTGGTGGAAGCAAACCCCTGAGAAGCAGGTGTGTGTGTCTGTGTGTGTGTGTGTGTGTGTGTGTGTGTGTGTGTGTGTGCGCACTGTAGAATGCTGACTCAGTGTCTTTCAGCGTTTTAGCCCCAAGAGCTCTCATTAGAAAAGTGAGTCAGTAAGCCAACACTGTACATCAGCCACAGATGTTACACAGCTTTTTTATTTACAAGTGTTAAGTCCATCAGTGAAAGACATTTCATTCATTTTTGGTCTCTCTCTCTCTCTCTCTCTCTCTCTCTCTCTCATATACACACATAGATGTTCATGGCTGCTGTTTGGAAAGACATTAAGAATTAAGACAGAAAATGCATCAGATCTATGGGTCACTGTGTATGATTCTTATATCAGGACATTTTTAAGTATCTTATGTCCATCTAACAAGTACCTGCATCCTACACGGTCTGCCCCACACATGTCACAACAGGAGCAGGTCCCAGTGTGTGTATTTTTGAGGAGAACTAATTACACACACACTGAGCTGAAATCTGACGCCTAAATCTGACACTGGCGCACAAAACACACAAAATCATGTCTGCCTGCAGGCTAACTACGCACACACCTACACACATCTCTGTTGCTACTTTAATACATATTTCATTTGCCTTTTTCCAGACCTTGCCTATCAGTTTTTCTACAATTATCCTGTTACAAACTTTCATTACAGCTTCATAAATCAGCGCTGAAACGATTTAGTGATAAAATGAAGTAAATAAATAATTCAACAGAAAGGCTGACTTTAGATGGTTTTAAAGCACACATACACACATTATACATACAAACAGTTACTCAGTCGCTCAATACTCTTGTTAACAGATAACATACTCGACTGAATGAATTAATGGAAAAAAAAAACAATCTAATGTTTTGGCCCTCAGCAAGAAACAACTACATGTGACTGTGTATTGTTGTTTTTCTTTACTAATCAATATCAATTCCATTTCCAATCAATTCTGATCAAATGTGTCCAATTCCCCCCCCCCCCCCATCAACCTTTATCAACCTTTTTCCCCAATCAACCAAAATAAACCACTCTTCTCTTCCTGTAAGATAAGACAATTGAAACTGCAATGCAATATACATTGTCACAAAGCAGCTTTCAGGAAAAACATAGATTAAGAATATAATTATTCAATTCATAAAATAGTACCTGTAAGTTTATACCTAATAAGCAAGACAGAGGTGACTGAAGGAAAACCTGAGGTGAAATATCCTGGAGATGATATAAGAAAAATACCTAGGGGGAAACCCAGACTCTCAAGGGTGTTAAGGGGGTTTTAGATGCATTAAGTAGGTGAGAAATTAAATACCTCAGAATTTAAAATCCCAGGGTTGGAATACGCAGGGATCTCACAAGTGAACACCAGACTACTTTGAATTTAAAAGCAACAGATAATTTGGCCAGGATATCTCTCGCATTTTGTTATTTTTGTTTATTATTTAATTATGTGCTATATCATGAAGTATAGAGTCCTCTGGTGCCAAAAGACCAGAATACCCTTGAAGTTTCTGAAGTTACTTGGTTCTAATCTGACTGAAGGATTCACTAAACATTGTGTTTAGGACTTGGATTGACATTGGCCTAAAGTAGGTTGTCTACTTATTAATATGTCCAAATGATGAAACTTGAAAAGATTCCTGCTGTTCTGCCAGTGGCTAAATCATTCTAAGTGGTGATCTGACCTGCAATGAATGGGGACACACACATTTCAGAGCAGCTTTTTGTTGTTTGTGGGTAAGTTAACAGCCGAGGGGTTTCCCAGACAGACCCGCTAGATAGCTAAACATGTCTGTTACAGACAACTCCATTTTTGACAATTTAATTTTTTCCAAATTTATTAACAAACAAGTAGCCTGTAGGATCTTATTTGTATCTGTAGTTACTTCTGTAAAAAATGTATTCATATTCGATTACATCTCTACTAAATATATATCCGGCACAAGGAGTAGTAATAATGAAATAACAATCCTCATTCTCGCTCTTTGCTCTGTTGCAAGCTCTGCCTCACGGCAAAGTCATAAGCGCTCATGATGTTCAAATATACCCAAGTACACTTTAAGAGAGAACCAAAGAAAAACCATACATTGTTGAACTCTATTACAGCATTTATATGCAGTACTCTTGAGCAGTTGTGGGTATTGTCCATCTTACTGCAGAAAAACATTTCATTATTCAGTATTGTAGCACTTGCTGTGTAGTGAAACCTTGTGCTTTTGAATGACCCCCTTATCATGACACACTCTCTCTCTGTCTCTCTCTCTCTCTCTCTCTCTCTCTCTCTCTCTCTTGGTCAAATGCGTAAAATTAGATTTGGTACAGCTTGAAATCAAATAAATAGCATGTGAGACCTGAGAAAACACTTCAATCAAATTCAGATGTTATTGGCCTCACACACACACACACACACATCAATGCACAGTATGAAGGGCAGGGAAATGCTTTTATTCGGCTTCACATAATTACCATTAATGAAATTTTCCTTGTGCACTGGTTAAAGAATGGAGAAATCGAATAATATAAGGGATAATATATTTCACACAGACACATTATAGTGTCCTATTGAAAACTACAGATTGCTGTGAACAAAAAAATATTTTACATGTAACTCGATCTGGTTATTTTTTTTATTCTAGCAATATCAAAAAGTATAAAAGTACAAAATAGATTTTATTCAGACCAGCGCACATTAACGTTTGCAAACATTTTGGCAGCAAAATTCTGATTAAAAACTGAAATCTGATCAAAGCATGAAACTTACTGGGGTAGGAAATGGATGTCTTTAGGGTAGATTGTGTTTGTTAACCTGGCCCTTTTGCAACATCCAACATTCCATCATTAAGGAATAAAGCCTTGACAAATTTGTAACGCAAATAAATATACAGCCAACAAATCCAAATGTGATTTCTTAAAGTTGAGGTGTCAATGTAAGTTCTATGCAGCTTGCCAGAATTCAGCCACACTGTCATCCGACAGATTTTTCCTCCGACCATCTTAATTATTTGTAGAAATGACCAACAATTTTTATATGAATATATTAAAGTACAGGTTCCAGACCATCATCCTGGAAAAGGAAATGCATTTCAGTGTTCCCTGCTTCCAACAAACCTTTTTCAACCAATCAGCTAATTATCAGCACTTCCTGATTTCTCTGTGTTAGAGCATGGAAAACATAAATATGCACAACAAGCTCTTGTATACCTCTGTGCTGAAGTAATACATTTCATGCAATGACCCAAGGACATGATTGTGTTGACTAAAATGCTTTCATGCTAGACGACGACTTTTTTCAACACACAGCTTTTCAAAAGGTGTGAAAATTGCAGGGCTCTAAAGCACAAGTGCAATTAAAACATGCTTAAAATGTGTAACATTGAATATTTATGCTACATCTCGAGCGTCGAGATCTAGTGTGCTTTTGAATAAATTGAATGCTGTTACAGGTACATAAGCACTGATTTTCCCATAAAGAGACATTCAACCCACTTCCCAATGACTAAGTAATAACCTCTGCAACTGAAGCCGCCCACTCCCCGATGTGCGCACACACACACACACACACACACACACACACACACACACACATACACACACATCTGTCATTACTAATTAATCAGCTTTTGCAGTCTCACTGAGGCTCCTGGGTGTTGTTGCACTTCCAGGCCTGAATGTGAGGAGGTGTTTTGAGCAGCGAGTCTGTGTACTTGTCAGAGTCGGCTCGATTTGAACTTTATGTAACTGGAGGATAACATTTCGAGGGAGGTCAGGCTTCTGTGGCCTTACACAAGGCTGCAGAAAAAGTCAAGTTCTGCTATGTGGGTTGAGATACAACTTTAATGTAGTCCAACATTTGCTATATATATATATAAAAATAAAAAAGCAAAGAAGTCTGGTTTGTTTCAGTGCTCATATTTAGCACTACTGCACTGGGATGCTGCAGTGGGAGTAAGCATTGTGCTGCTTGTATGTCTTCACTTAATAAACTCCATCAATAGTCTGTTCCACTGAAGCCATTACTACAGTAATGTTAGTGAGATCCTCAGTGGCCATTTTTCATGTGCTCATTCGCTAAATTAATAAGCCAATCAGATTCTCTTTCTCATGTTGTACAATAAATGTTTAATGTAACCAATTATCTGTATCATGTCATTCATTATTTTCAGAATTAGATTTTATGGCATGAAGGGGGGTGGGGTGTACATTTTGGTAGTACTTTCAGAGTAAAAAAAATTAACTATTTTGTTTTTGAGTGAATTGCAGTCCAGTAATATGTGTGTTATGGTCATGTTTGTTTTACAGTTATGACATGTTGGGGGTTCTTCTCCGTTTAGCAGGAAGGTGTGTGTAAGTCTGAAGTATGATGTAAAACAAATTTACTAATCAAATATGATCCAGTTATCCAAATTCAGATTTTTCTTCAGAGAAAATTAAACAAAAATAGGACAAACAAATTAATTGGTTATTCTTTGTGCTCTTTTTTAACTTCTGTAAATTCCACTTTGTCAATATTGCTTAAATAATTGCAGCTTTGACTGTGTTTATGCCAAACTGTTCATTCTAAAATAGTTTCAATATTAATGCTGAAGAATTATAAGATCGGAGTGACGGAACAAAACAAACCAACTAGAGTATAATAGAGCACAGTAACATGTTCTGTGAGGATATTTTTGTTTTTAACTAAGATTCTACTCACAAAACGATGTTGAATGCAATCAGAACTAATAATTGATTTAAGTAAAAAAAATATTTTTTCACGTGAGTACTGGAATTAGTGTTATTGTTGGAACTTCACCCAATACAGGTATTCCCAGTGTTACGAGGGTTCGATCTACCATTTTGTGATCTTTCGATCTTTTTCGAATTATCGATACGACAACATTGTAAAAATGTTTACGGTTTCACGCAGCATGCAAGTAAAGTTTATACATTATAATACTGTAAATTGGTCTGTTTAGCGAAATTACGTACTGTGATTTGTTCAATTATCAACAAATTACAGTATACTACCGTGTACTGATCACCATTATTTACATCTCCTGAGAAGGCTAGGCCACGTCTCCACTTACGATATTTTCAACTTATGATGGGGTCATCGGAAACACATCTCCTTTGTTAGTCGGGGACTATGCATGTGTGGGTTCTATATATGTGATTTAACATTAACATTATAGATAAGAGAGAAAAACAAACAAACAAGCAAAGTCTTTTCTAATCTTTAGCTCTCCAGTCTGGGCGAGTCTGCGCCCAAAGTATCCCAAGATTCCTATCTAATGGAAGATAAACATGATGTGCTCTACTGCTGTTGTAGTCCTTGAGTCAACGTTTAATGTTTTGTGCATACTAAGATGCTTTTCTGCTCACCGTGCCTGCAACAAGAGGATATTTGAGTTACCGTAGCCCCCCCCGTCAGCTTGAACCAAGCTGGCCATTCTAAATGCCCTGACACCTATCATCAACAAGGCGTTTCTGACCGCAGAACTGCAACTCACCCCCCCACACACATCTGTCTGTGCAATCTTTAGAAACTGTTGTGTGCAGAAAATACGTTGAAATAGGCACTTTCTGTAACACACATTATATGTCGTCGTCGCCCCCATAAATCTCACACCTTATGTTTTCTCCAAGTGTGATAGAAAACATCTCAAAAACATAAAGAATAAAATAAAATAAAAAAAACACCTGAGAACCACTTCCTTAAAAAGCACCCAAACAAGTGTTATTTAAGGAATAAAGCTAAAGAGGCTGTAAGCATTTATAGGTCAATGGGAGGAATCAATAAAACCATTTACAGCTAGAAGCTTTTACAGAGAAACAAGAGCAACACAAAGCACAACCTTAATGTAGTGGAGAAGAGAAGCTGGAGAACAAATACTAGATAGGAGGGGAGGAGGCTAAAAACATCTTTAGAGGCCTGCAGAAAATTAATAAATATCATTTTTATGGCTTCACTATTAATATTTAAACACACTATTCTCCTGTACTGGTAATAAAAGAACAAGCATTAAATGTCACGTCGGGGTAGTTTTTTGTCCATATTTAATATCAGGGCCCAAAATTACCGCCATGCCTTTGTCCTGGGGAGTGTGAAGAAAAAAAAAAAACCGATGAAGACGCAAGCGCTTGCATGAGATGTCTGCGGGATCATAAAAAAAGCACTTGTGGACGCAGCTGGGCAGCATCTGTCTCAGCAGATTCTACAAACTTGCTGAAGTTTACAACTAAGGATTTTGCACACACGAGCTATATAATTAACAAGTTGAAATTTCTTATGAAGAGTTGCATTGTACTGAACTAAAAGTGTACTCCAGAGCTTCAAGTGAAAATGGTGCTGTCAGGTCTGTGGCCTTTTCTGTTTGCTCAGGGCTTCTCTTCACATGGTGGCGAAACATTTTATAGATAATGCACATGGCAATACAACTGCATGATCGTTTTACTACTGCTGTATAAGCCACAGGGATACTTAGGGAATGTGTTTCATGCTGTGACTATGCTGCTTAAATACTTTTCTCTTTATCCTATTAGGTTTTATTGTAAGTGGTTATGGTTTTACTATCTATTTTTCTGCATGATATCTTTATCGGGAATATTTTGTACAGCTGAAAGTGTGATCATTAAGTTGACCTATAGTTTGATTGAACTCAACTATCAAGAGCTGCCACAGAACAAATCAAGAACATTATAACATTAACATTGTTGTTTTTAATATCAGTTTACTTTCCAGTGGTGGATGTAGTGCATATAAGCAGAGGATTTGTACTTGCACTCAAGTAGAGGATTTTCTAAGTACAAATCCTCTGCATATATATGAGTAAAGTAAAAAATACTCCTTTTTCATTTCTACTTCAGGAAATACACAAAAATTCTTACTTTTAAATGTACATGAGCATCAAAAGTTAAAGTAGTGATCTAGAGTTTAATACTTGATGCAATTCAATGTTCAATTTTCCTGCATTATAACTATTTCTATAGTTACTAGCACACAGTAAGAGAATCTTTACTCAGTGGAAATACAATATTAGCTTGTGTAAGATATTATGCAATCGATTGTATTCAAATAAAAACATTTTCTAAAATAAAAAATAATCTGAAAAAGTATAGGTATTTAAAATTTTTTTTTTTAAATATAACAAATTTAAAAAAACATGAGTGATGCCTATTACTGCTACTAACTATACAGCTTGTACCATTTTTGGAAAACATACAAACAATCAAACAAAAATAATTAGGGTGTGATGTCATAAGAAAACAAATCATGTTGTGTTATGAGGTTGTGTGATGCGTCAAGACCCCCATCAATGAACTCAAAAGAGTTTTACTGACCTTTCACTACAGTAACAATTCACAACAATAATGCAACAGTGCCAACATTTTTTATCACGAATTCTTTTTTTTATCCCGTTACATTTTGTTTTAATGATGTGGAATGTTCACTTTATTTATTACTAATGTTACAGCACATTTGTGTATCGAGCTCACCCTTGAAGTCCCTGTGCAATTTGAGACTACAGAATCAAAACATCTTCTAGCACCCATGTATCTATCCAGTCTTCCAACACGCTACAATCCATCACGCTCCTTGAGATCTCAAAACCCGCGACTTCTAGTAGTTCCTAGATTAGCTAAATCCTCTAAAGGTGGTAGAACATTCTCACATTTAGCTCCTAAACTTTGGAATAGTCTTTCTGACAGTGTTCGGGGCTCAGACACGCTCTCCCAGTTTAAGTGCAGATTAAAGACGTATCTTTTTAGCGAGTTCTACACATAACACACGTCACATCATAACCTTGTGCTCCAGAACATCTGATCACATCACACATCACATCAACTTGTGCTTGTTAATATCATGAACAGCAGCTACGCTAATTCCTCTCCACTGCTTCTCTTTCTCTACCCATCCCGAGGCATCCTGAGGTTGTGCCAGCTCCAGTTGTGTTCCACCTCATGTGGAGTTTGGACATTGGACCTCTTTGAGTGTTTAAAGGCTCTGGCATGGAGAAGCTGATGTTGGATCTATGATGATCTTATATGTTGAGCTATTTTATGAGTTGCTCAGTAGCTCCTGGTTTCACAAAGTCAACTGACTGTATAAGATTGTAGAAAGGACATTACTTATAATCTTATATTCCGGTTAGTTCTCACTCTCCAGTGTTCTGTATTGTTTAAAGACTATAATCACACTCTTGATGTCACCCAAATGAGGATGGGTTCCCCATTTGAGTCTGGTTCCTCTCAAGGTTTCTTCCTCATGACATCTAAGGGAGTTTTTCCTTGCCACATTCGCCACGGCTGCTCATCAGCGATAAATGCACACCGTTCACCTTAACTCTTAAATTCTGTAAAGCTGCTTTGAGACAATGTCTGTTGTGAAAAGTGCTATAGAACTAAATGTGACTTGACTTCGGAGCAATGTGTGCATCAAGAATCAAACGGTTCCTCAAAAAAAAAAAAAAAAAAAATAAGGCCATTTTAAATCTTCTGTGAACAATTTTCACACAATATATTGAGTTTTAATGAATAAGCAATGCGATTTCCTTTAAATATATTTGCTATTTCTTTACATTACCCCATAAAACCCTTAGAAATATATAGTCTTCAGCTCTCAGCTGAAACTACTTTTTAAGTTCAGCTTGCCTTTTTAATACACCATCTAACAGGAATGTGGTGGGGGATTTTTTTTTGGTCAAGGGCACTTAGACAGCTGGATCGGGCCAGGTTTTAATGCACGTAATCGCTCTTCCTCCCCCACTCCCTCAGCAAGCATGTTTCCTGCATCGCATGAACGACAAGTTTAAAAAGTGTAAAGCTGTTTCATTACTAATTACAGCTATCGCCAGACTTCGTTAAGCCAGGATCAGTGTGAGTGTGTCTCTCTCTCTCTCTCTCTCTTTCACACAGCTGGCTGCCTGCAAACGGTTCCCACAGCACTCTCTACAATTAACCCACTGATCATTTTTCTCAAAAAACTCAAAAACATAAAAGATTCAACAAACAGCTGCTGGCACTAAACATCTGCATGAACTTAGTTATATAAGAGTTTAAAAAAAAAATAAATAAAAAAAAAAATTCCAGCCCACTTTAATGCTAGACGGTTACAAATATTTTTAATGAGGATAATTTATTTTTTTCCATTAAAAAAAAGTGTGCACTTGATTTTATTAAAGACTTCAGCATACACACCATATTGTTTCACAAAGTTCTTTGGTTAGGTGAGAACACTTTCTCATATCTCAATGCATTCCTCACAAAACATGACCTTTATTGCTTCTGAAGTGTTATTTTGTGGATGTAGGGGTGTTCACGTGTCACATCGACGTGCAATCGCTTGTGTGATCTTGCTCCCAGTTCCAGGAAGCGCACTCAATCCCCCAAATCTTTCTTTCTCATAAAAATAAATGCAAGAGCATGCTTGTTTTTGCACTTTTTTTGTACAGAAACAACAACAAAAAAAAAGAAGTACATTGTGGAGTGATAATTAATTTGAGTAACACATGCAGCAAAAACTCTGTTCTGCAAAGAGAACTGGAGATACCCAGTTTTTATACTTTGTTCTAGCTGAAATCTTGTTTTTTGTTTTGGTGTTTCTAACAATAAATTGAAATGTCACGTCAAATAATTTCATAAAAAAAGCATTCTATAATAAAATTTACACAAATAGCTCTCTGATAAACGGGATTCAGGAATCTGCTGTGCATCACAACTGCTTCTTCTTCTTTCCGCTGCTCCCATTAGGGGTCGCCACAGCGGATCATCCGTCTCCACACCCCCCTTGTCCTCTACATCTGCCTCTTTCACACCAACTACCTGCATGTCTTCCATCACCACATCTATAAACCTCTTTTGTGGTCTTCTAACTTCCTCTTGGAATCCGATCAAACGATTCGCATCATTAGTTGTTTAGGTTTTTAAACTGCAAGGAGAATATCACCCATGCATAGAGATACTGGTGGTGTGGTAAATATACACTGATCGCTAAAATGACACAGTGACTGAGAAATCGGTGAGTGTCTGAAGGCGGATCTCAATCTCGTTCCGATCGAACTCTAGCACCGTTCGATTCTAATAAGCAAGTGATCTGACCCTCGATCGATCGAACAGCAGGAAGTGAAACAAACAAGTCGAGTATTTTTTTGCAGACTGCCAGACGTGATTAACCTGCATGGTCCAAACAGACCCTTAATTGCTTTGTTTTTGTGCAGCTGTGTATTTAAATCCACAAGAGAAGTTTAATTACATTGATCGAAAAAATCTTAGGTGCTCTGGTATGGGTGCAGGACAGAAAACTACACAACCAAAGCATCTGTTTAGGTTTAATCACCGCTTAATTACTATGTAATGGTAAATGTTATATAACCAACACAAGAACTAGACTTTTACTCTGATAAAGGCTCTATTTGACCAGCTTTCCCATTCTCCAGCTGTGATTTCAAGAAAAACTGCGGCGTGTGTGAGACGAGATAAAAACCCGGCTCTTAAACACAGGCCCGTTTTTTTTTACACGTCTGCATATTCACACACACACACACACACACACACACACACACACACACACACACACACACTCTGGAGCTTTTCTCTTGGGCATCAAGTACTTACATTAGTAATGTGGTTTTATAACACTGTCAACACACATCAGCTATCCTTCACAATGTACTGCAGACACACACAAAGCTAAAACTATGCTGGGTTATAAAAATCTTCCACACGTATAATGTAAGGTATAAGTGAATGCTGTAACAGTGCTGTCACACACGCAGACACAAAGTGGATTTATTCCTCTAACAGATTCTACATCAATCTGCCAGTTATAGCAGCATTGCGGGTTTTTACATTATCAGGGCGAAGCATATCATGGTACTTAGCGTTTATAGTTACATTCAGAATTGTGAAATATTAGTCGAATGAATTATTTTTGTCTGTCTTCTTTTGGCTGATCCCTTTAGGGGTCTTCACAGATCATCCGTCTCCATATCACTCTGTCATCGACATCTTCCTCTTTCAAACCAACCACCTGCATGTCTCCCCCCACCACATCCTTGGCCTTCCTCTTTTCCTCCTTCCTGGCAGCTCCATCCTCAGCATTCTTCCACCAATGGAACATTGTGGAACACCTATGTCACACCTCTGCACATGACCAAACCATCTTTATCGCATCTCCATAACATCCTACCTGCTTGGTCCTCATCACTCCCAATGAAAAACTCAGCATCTTCAACTCTGCCTACACCTCCAGCTCCACCTCCTGTCTTGATGGATTTAGATTGTATTTTATATAAACATTGCTTGCTACAATGACTCAACAATGATGGAACTATAATGAATAGATATTTAGTGCAGGATGGGTTCCCTTTTAAATCTGGCTCCTCTGAAGGGTTCTTCCTCATACCATCTTTGGAAGGTTTTCTTTGCCATTGCTAAGGTCATATTTATTGGGAATAAATGTAGAGGAACTAATTAATGATGCTAAAATGATACACGATCTGTATAATTTCTCAGTAGTTAAGGCTCGGGATTACAGAAGGTCTGGAGTTTTGCCAAGCTGCCACTTTTGGGCCCTTGAGCAAGGCCCTTAGCCCTCCTTGCTCATATCATCTCTAACTCTAGCTTCCTAACATTTCATAGAATTTCATTGTATTGTAATGTATGTGAGCCAAGTAAAAAGCACCTTTATTAAAAAAAAAAAAAAAACACAACAACAACAAACAAAAACAAAAAAACTCCTTTACTAAGCAACAGTAGGCAGTAGAGTATGCTGGAAAATAGACTGGCCCCTAGAGGACAGATCAAGTAATTACAAATTCCATAAATTCCCAAGCTAGAGCTTTTATAGCTTTTCCTCACACAACAGAAAGTGGAGGGGAAAAAGCAAGCACGCTTCAGAGCAGGAACATTTCTAATAATAAAAAAAAAAACAATGCTTTTAAAGAGTATATTCAAATCTACTTACCTCATCAAATGTTCAGACTGAAATATTTGATGCGAATATCTATTATTATGACTAGTGGGTTTGAACAGCTCTAATGATGATCGCACATTTTGAGATGGATTTTTGTTATTAGTGTATTTGATTTGGGAGTTAACTAAATGTGAATGCTGTGCCATTATTTAAAAGCATGCTAACTGATACAAGAACTAGTATACAGAGCCTGTAGATCGCTTTTATGCTTTTTGAGAGACACATGCGTGGTCCTTTTATTTTCTATGCAACAAACCAGAACATTTAACAGTATGAAGCCTGACAAATATATAAATTAACAGATGTTGAACTTGATTTTGATTGAGAAATCCTCCCTTAGCATGAAATAGCTTTACACACACTAAGAATCCGTGCCTTGCGATCCAGTTAATTCAAGAGCAGTTCAATAGGATTTAGGTGCAGTGACTGGGCAGGTCTTTCCATAACAGTACACTTTGGCTCATTGTCTTGTTGAATGGTGAAGTCAATTCCAGTTGGCTGCAATCCAGATGAAATTGCATGTCGGTGAAGTATAAAATGGCAGACATGTTGGTTCAGTTTTTCTTTCACCTGGAATAAGTCTCCAACCTTCCATGCTCCAAAACAACCCCAAACCATTAAGCTTCCACCTCTATGTTTGAGGCAGTGAGGCAGTCTGCTAACATCTTCTCGTATGTTCTCTACCTTATGTAAGTTCTTCTGTTAGAGCCAAAATTGGCAAATTTAGACTCATCAGTCCACAGAACATTCTTCCAGTCACTCGCTGTCCAATTCTTCTGAGTTTTCGTCTTTAAACTATGTTGCATAGAAATAAAAGGAACATGCAGATGTCTCAAAAATCTCCCAACAGGCACTGAATGATGTATCCTGATATATAACACAGATCAACATATAGATAAAACTTTTTAATTTTTTTTTTTATTTCCGTTTTGGTAGAAGCATTACTGGCTTAATGTTAACATATATTTATACTAAAACTCAAGACATAAGAATGCATTGGTGATGCACTCGATTGCACACGAATCCAAAAATGATCTAACTATCAGATATGGAGGCCAGCCTATTATACATTTCACCCCTGAGTGACATGAGTGTGGGTTTTCCAAAGAGGAAAAAGTGACATTGGTGCATCCCTAAATAGTTTATGGAATCTGATCGCTTCTGGAAACATTTCCTTAATAATCAAAAGGAAGGATTTGACATGACACCGGTCCTTCCTTTTTTACTGAGTGCTATAATCTGGAAAAAAGGGGAAAAAAAAAACTATTGAAAATGAACTCTAGACTCATATGTCATTAACCTCCTACACACGCGCGCACACACACACACACACACACACACACACACACACACACACACACACACACACACACTGATATAGTTCCTGATTTTGTGCATTCATCGCTAGACTTTGACTTTTTCGTCAATTGACAATTTTATGTCTAATGAAAAAAACTCTTCTTAATGAACTCAGTATGGTTCCCGACTCATACCACAGCTGCCTGATATAAGAGCAGTGAAAGCAGGATCGCTCGTCTCAATATCAGTGTATACAGCATGACTTCGAGTTGTCATGGTCATTTATATTTAAAGTCTCTGCCAGACACCTTTATTCAATGCACAGGAGTGATTCAAAGCCTCCATCAACAAATACATCCTGCTCCTGGTTTACAGACTAAGAATATCATCAGTCATAAAAGTGGTAATATACCAAAAAGAAATAAATAATGAAGTTCTCACTGAAGTATTCCTTGAAGGGGTAAGTGTAAGGTTATGCTTTTTAGACTGATTCTACTGTTCAGGTATCAATGGGAGGTTAATTTCAAGAGATATGCACCAGAACAGAGAAAATCCTTCTCACTGATCACGGTTATTCCCAATAACGCAATTACTGATCATCATCGTTCCATACACCCAAACACCAATGTCCTCCAAACAACTATTTACTGTCCATCATTTTTTTAAACAACCAAAACGCTGATCATTTTCCCAATAATCGATCACTAAACACCTTCATTTCCAACAGCCAACCAATAATAAGCAATTTCCTTTTAAACAACAAAATAACTGATCAGCATTTAATCAATAATCAATCACTGATCACCTTCATTCACAACAATCAATCACTAATAACCAATTTCATTCCAATCACTGATTATCATTTTCCCAATAATCAATCACTGAACACCTTCCTTTCCAACAGCCAGCCACAGACAACCAATTTCCCTCAAAACATCAAATCACTGATTATCATTTTCCCAATAATCAATCACTGAACACACATTTCCAAAAGCCAAAACACAAATAACAGATCATCCACCTAAAACAACCAAATCACTGATCCCCCATTTCCCTACATTACTCATCATTCTCCAGACTGCTAAATCAGTGCAAGGAAGATTTCTTTGGTTTTGAGTCACTAATGTTACAGCAGTCCTACATTTTATTGGTCAGGACATTAGTCACACACAAAAAATGCATTATCCATTTGGGGGTCGTTCACCCAACAAGTTTTGGAAGTTTCGAATTCCTTTATCTGTGGTGACCAAAATCATTTCTTCACTCGGACACAACTCTATTTTATTCTAAGTAACTGTATATGCATGCAAATTACACACGTGATGTTTCTGAGCATGCATGAGCTACTTTTTTCTGAAAAAAGGGTTTATTTTTCCAGGTATCCATCAGTAAAGACATGAGGCATCATCTGAAACATCACCCATGAGGAATGCAGTATTAATGGAAAAGTGGACAAGCTGCGATGAAGTGAGAAAACCAAGTCATGCATTTTGACTTTGATGTAGAATGCGTTTGCAAATGACTCAAAGTAATCAGATCCATGTCCAGATGCTTACAAACATCCACGCAGGACGGAGAAACCGAGCACGCGCTTATTTTTGCTTTAAAAAAAAAGCAACATAATTAATCATATTTAAAAAAGTATTTGTGCATTTAAAGCACATCGATCACACTCACCTTTTTTTAGTAATTATTCCTTAAAAAAGCAAATCCAAGCTTCTGGTTTTCTTTTTTCCTAAATCTGGACTATGAGTAATAACTTTAGTTAGTGTTTAACTCTTTCTCGCTCGTGCCTCATGTTCCACACGCGCGCGCCAGAGTAAAAATGTTTGATCGCTGTAAAAAGATGGAGAACATAAAAACAAATCCTTGTAAACTTGTAAATGCTCAACTGGTGTCCATTTTTCCCTTCTCGTACAACAAGAGCGGAAACAGACGAGGTTTGTTGGAAAAGATGGAAAGAGGCGGTCACTATCCACAGAAGGGAGGAGAGAAGGAGAGAAATCCTGCCACTTCCGGGCACTTCCGGTCCCGTGAGCCATATGTCCCCAAAATAAATAAATATATGTATATATATATATATATATATATATGTCGCTGTAATCACCGGCAAGGTAATCACCGCGACGGTAATCA
>JAAIIK010000017.1:10741369-10753061 GCA_014706435.1 Silurus glanis | reverse complement strand
ACACACACACACACACACACACACACACACACACACACACACACACACATACAAATACAATTCACAGCCTTATTTCTCAAGTATTAAAGTATTAAACAATCTGAGCAACCTGATACATCCCCCCCTATAAAAAACTGTACACTCACAGCCCCTTGTAATAAAAGACACTCACAATATCATGAGCTCTGATTCGTAGCGCACCAGTGCGTTTTTCTCCTGGACAAGTTTAAACCACTGGTGCATCAGGCTGGGATCGTCCTTCTTTCCCATTCCTAATGGGACACCGAAGAAGGGGTGGGGTCAAAAATGAAGAGCGAGGAGAACATGCAAAGAACATGCTTGGATAAAAAGTAGCAAAAATATTTTCTAGGATTTACTAGATTTGTGTCACCAAAATAATGGCTTGTTAGTGTGGGTTTAAAACAGAGAAGCATGCAAGAAGGCGCCCACACACACACACACACACACACACACACACACACACTTTCTTTCGTAAATCTTTCCAATAGCAGTTTTTTTAAATAAAAAAACAGATCAGGTGCACCATGCACATGCAGTCTGGAACAAACAAAAAAGAAAAAGAAACCGAGGAAAAATGACAATAAGAAGGAAGAGAACAAGACGCACTTAGCTGGCGGAGTGGGGGTTCGTGGACTACGTAAAGGAAAAAGACTGTACAGACGTAAAACGAGTGGTCATGCTCCGTGCCTTTGGCTCTAGCTAAGCACAACAATCGACCAAAAAATAGAGGGAAGAGAAAGAAAAGAAGTCTTTAGTAAAAGAAAAGGATAAACATCCACAATAATTAAAAGGCCATTAAACTGCTGCTGTGTATGATTTTGTATATATTTAAAGACCAAAACTGTACAATAATGCTCAGATTACACCATCATATGTCCTCAAACCAATAGCTAGTTATCTTTAAGCTAATGTGAGGTAAATAGCTAAACTCAAGACCGTAGATTTCAAATAGAACTAATATTTAAAAATAATACACATCACAAACTTTACAATTCTGATAGCAATCTACGCAAAGAAGTCATTTAATAAATACACAATCCCTAACAAAAGCATGTGCTTCATCTAGCTAGCTGCCATTAGCAAGCTAGCTAATGTTGTTTGCTAGCTAAAATATTTTCTAAAATCATTTATTTGCAGTGTGCAATGGTAGTAATAATAGGCTGCAATTTAAAACCACAAAATTACTTATCTAATGTCACTACACACAATTTGGTGCCGTTTGCACACCATAAATTCTTTATAAATGTGTATTCACTGGTCTCCAAAGGCTTCCAGCTACCACGAAGCAGACCAGAGCAAAGCAACACACTTTATAAATATTACTTTGCTAAATTATCACATATTTAAACAAGAAAGGCATCGTATCAGCCCATAATTCTATATCCAGCAGCTTGAATTATGGACTGAATAAGAACTTCAGGTGGAACCTGTGCTAGGTTGATTTGCCTACAAATTTGGAAGGACAGAGGTTTAGTTACCTTCTTGGGAACAACAAGGACAGAGGGAGATGGGTCTCCTACGGGGGGAACCGCAAAAGGGCTCAACTAGTGCCACAACGAGACAGAAAAAGAGAAAGACAGAAAAGAGACAGAGCAGACGTTTCAAGGACATCAGATGTAGCACATAGAAGAATAAGAGGAGAATATGATGAGGTGAAATGATTAGATGAAAATAGGCTCGGACACGGCTGACTGACCTGCTGAGGAAGCCATTTTAACCTCTAGATATGAGAGTAAAACTGACCCTTTTAGCTTTAAAACTACAAAGTCACATTGTACATTTACATTCCTGAAAATAATTTGCATAACCCTGCATTCAAACCAGTAACGTGCGCAAGAATTCGATGCAATTCTCAACTCTAATCAAAATCAGGTAGGACACAATAGTATGAATAAATCCTATGGCACTTGATCCGACTTTCCTCCGATTCCCAACAAACTTTTCCATTCCTAGTTCCTGTTATTTCTTATGTCCTATTTGACACAGAAAGAAACTCTTATAAGTCGTATCCTCTCATATACAGCCTCATATACAGTGTCTGATTTCACATAGAACTTTTTGGTTTTCTCCCAATAAGTTAATATGCTGCCCATTATGATAATGCTGTAAAAAAAATGTAAAAAGAAAGAAGCTTTTAATAAATATTTTAAATGTACGTGAATAAATAAAATAAAATTAAGTGATCCGTGACCAGAGGTGGGAAGTAACGAAGTACAAATACTTCGTTACTGTGATTTTTCTGGTATCAGTACTTTACTTCACTTTTTACACTTTTTTGACACTACTTTATTTTTACTTTTACTATTTTTTTTTTTTTTTACACAAATATTTGTACTTTTTTCTTCTTACATTTTTAAACCAGGCTCGTTACTTTAGTTTTTATCAATTTGGTGAAATGTCAATATTTTTTCTTCTCATTGCACCGTTTTCAGACCATCAGCCTATTTCTTGTCATTGCGTGTTTTTTTCTATCTACCACTGGTTTATCATTACCCGACTCTCACACACCACAGACGTAGACTAGTTTACTAAGCAAACAATGAGCAAATCAGACGGCAACAAGAAGTCTGGGGTTAACGTGGATGAGACAGAGGGAGTCAGTGATGTAACATGACTGAGAACAGAGACATTCCTGATCACATGATCATCATCATCTTTTCTCTGATCGTGTTCTATATGGTGGACGTTCAGCCTGGATACATTCATTGGGTAACAAAATTAGAAATTTGTTTTGTATTAATATATTGATTAAAGCTGTCTAAATTAAGCGTTAATAACATGTTAACGCAAATTCATTTTAACGGCACTAATTTTATTAACGCGGGATTAATGCAGTGCGCATTTTTGTTTGTACATTTTTGTTAATAATATAAATAAATACATTTTAAAGAGGCAAAATAAAAAAAAAAATTTTCATGACGTCCTATCTTTCTCAGATATATAAAAAAAACACTCCACCGAAAAATACAATTTAATCAGTAAACATTCGTTTTACTGAGGCGGCAAATCTGCTTTTGTAAAATTAAGAAAACAGACAAGAGGCGCTCTCTGCCGTCTTTACATCTCTCTTCACAGACACATATATAAAACAACCTGAATCTTCGTGAATATTTGCCTCATAGACATAATAAACATAGAAAAAAATAAAGTCAGTACTTAAACTTTTACCAGAGTATTTTAAAACATGAGTATCTGTACTTTTACTTTAGTGAAGGATGTGTGTACTTTTGCCACCTCTGTCTGTGACCGACACATGAGCATCTTGGAGGCAGGGATTTAAATATTCAACAATGTCTGAGAGATTGTGTAAAGGTATATTGTGTTATAATTTGATTCTGTAAGTACATTTTTTTATTGTTTTTTGGTGCATCGATGTTGTGCTGTACTTAAAGCATGCTCGCACAGGAAAAATAGCCGATTTAGTTTGATTTGCCGATTTGAAATGCAAATGCAAATTCTGTTGTTTTCCAATGTATTGAGGAATTGCATTACGGTATCGTCATCGTCTGTCAAACTCACGAAAGGACTCGACTATCAGTCTATACTATAAGTAAGCAAGACTTGACAATTCTGATTCGATGAATTAAAATCCTTAGTCGAGGACACGCCTAGACTCTGGTGAGTGGATGTATCTCGTAGTGTTAGCCAACCAGTTCTGCTACTTGCCAGCAAAGCTACAAAGCCTAGCATGTACCATAAATGAAACACCTAAATTTCTCACTGATTTGTGTAATACTTTAATGTCTTATACTGAAGATAGCTTTAAAATCATTTACATTTTGCCTATTCAGGAGAACTAAAAAAAAAAAAAAAAAAAACAGGCCACGTCTACCAGCAACAACATTATTGGTCACTACACGCCTACAAGACACACTACACGTGACAGGAAAGAGGATGTGAAAGTATGGCAACGGTCTAAGAATGACAGAATGATGATGAAAGATGGCATGTGTCCACAAACTCACACACACACACACACACACACACACACACACACACACACACACAAGCAATCCGACACCATTTCAAAACTAATTTAGAATTGAAAGCTAGCAAAAGAGAGTTAATCATTGTTAGCCATTTTAGCCATCAGCCATTCTATAAAGGAGAAGATTATTTTAAGAAATCCAAACACACAAAGCGAATGAAGAAAAGGCCTATTTTGAAAGCCTGGCCTATACAGATTCTTCAGCACAAAACATTTCTCTGTAAGAAGGAAATCATTCATGGCTTGTTGGCATTGTTAGCCTGGTCCTGATTACGGTAAGCTACATACCACCCAGGTGTATGTCCAGTACGTCTGAGGCACTAGAGTCCTCCCAGTAGTCTACAACAAGGACATACTAGTGAGCAAAGAACAACTTAGGTCTATTCCTGACACTTAATATTTTAATAAATAGTTTGATGAAACTGATGAATGTTTCAGACGTTTGATGAAGGAATATGTTCATGTATTGAATGCACACACACACACACACACACACACACACACACAAAATTAAGTAATATTATTAAGAGACATAGAACAGAAGACTGACGATACCAGCTTCTCCTCTGAGAGCCTTCTCCACAGCAATGCCCTTCTCCTCTAACTGCTTCTGCTTCATTTCCACCTGCTCCAACTGCCGCTGGATTATCTATGAAAACAAACACACGTACACTGCAGTCTGAAAAATGACACACGATACAATCAGATAATCATTCTAATTATCAGAGGAGAGTCATTGATTTACAGCTTCGAAAACATCTGATACATTTTGTACGCTCGTTTTTGTAGACTTTTCTGGCTGCAGCCTGTAGGACCTTGCAGGTTGCAATTTCAGTGCTTCAGTGGAAAAATCTTTTAATACTGAGATATAATAACTTGATATATTGACCAGATAACAGAGCATAATCTTGTCTTCACTGTAGATTTGCTTGAAGCCAGATAATGGTGGATATTAAAAAATAATGACGTTTGTTTGCCAACTTTCTAAGTGGAAAAGGTTTGTGGTTGTACATCTGCCATGGCATTGAAATTACCTAATTGGTTTTTGGCCATGATGCCGGACTCAAGCAGGGCTACTCTACATGTAACTTGGTAAGTGTAGTCATCAGGCTTCAGCATGTTACACTACAGTGGTAGTAGTAGCTTAGTGGTTAAAGCATTGGACTGGACTTGGACATGAGTTCAAATCCCAGCCTCAACAAGCTCCCAATCCTGGGCCTCTGAGTAGGGCCCTTAACCACTCCGCTTCTCCGTTGTATGCATGAGACAAACGTAAGTCGCTCTGGATAAGGGCTTCTGGATAAGGGCTTCTGTCAAATGCCGTAAATGTACAGAGAAATATATACTATATACTAATATATACATACTAAAGAGATTTCTTGTTGTTGTTTACATGAGTGGAAATTCATTTGCAAAATTTTAATTTAAGACCAATCCATGTTTTATTACAACATGCCAGGTTACCATAATAAATCCAAATAATAAATTAAAGAAAAACAAAAAGGGAGGCCATATTTTCTTTGTCCAATATTCAGTCACTCTGTTTCACTGAACCGCTTTAACGATTTGGTTTGTCTGCATTGTACCAGCTCAGGCCCTGAACAGTACCTAACTAACAAAGTAATAAATAACATCTAGATATACTACTGTGATCATATTTAAAACTAAATACAAATAAAATGGAATTTTATCTATTCAGACTGCAGAAAATTAGTTTGTAGGGTCTACGATGGGTTGTGAAGTAAAAAAAAAAAAAAAAAAAAATTCTGCAAGCTTCTTAGCAGTCTGGCCTAATAGACATATAGTCATATAGAATATAAAAAAAAAAACTCTAAAACACACACAGACCTGTGCACGATGAAGCCTTTTCAGCTCCTCCTGCTTGGCCTGCCTGCGTGCAGCTCTTTGTACTCTGCGGGTCAGCTTGGCGTCGAGCTCATCCTGGGTTCCTGCTTTCTGAAACAGTGTAGAAGATAAGCTTATACTCGAGGGGTCAGGGTACACCACCCTCACCCCTACCATCTCAGTGGAACATGATGATTTTGGGGTCTTCACCTTGTCTAATCCCTGCGACTTCATGCTGCGTTTCTATTGGGTAACAGAATCAAGAAGCAGGCTGAACGCTACTTGCTCGGATAGCAGAAGTTAAAACGTGGGCAGGCTGCGTGAAAGTGAATGTTGGCTCTACCTTAATAGCGTATGCTCTCTTGAATGCCAATGCGTGTGGTACGTAAACAGACTTGGGAGAGAAAGAAAGCGAAAACTTAATTAGTTATATTGGAAGCAAACAAACTTGGATAGTACTCCCAACAGGACAGCTCATAGTGCTAGAAGCTAACTAGCAACAATACATATTAAGGGAAAATATTTGAAAATCTACTCTAAAAAAGTTTTAGAGGGTAGCAGTTTTTAGGGGGTACAGATATTTTTCTAGAAACTAAACCCTCAGAATGAAAAGAGGTACTTGGAACTTTCCTTGAAAGAAAAACCCCTTCTATGATTCTATACAAAACCTTTATGGCCACTTGAAACAAACTGAAGGTCATTTGAGGATTCTACATTCCAACACAAAATGCACAGGCATTTAAGAGACTACAACTTTACAACACATACACACTAACTACATGAAAAGTCCATGCAGCATGTTCCTCTAAAAACCTAACATCACCAGCACTGACGATGGGCTGAAACAGTTGTATTTTATACCTTATCTTGCTCCTTGAATTCATTCTCTTCCTCTTTGATTGTTTCTTTCAGAACATCTGACCTGATGAGGTCAGACACCTCCTGACTCAGCTAAAAAACATGGTCACATGGCAGTTCCCTGGTGTAATATTCTCATTTTTCTTTTTATCCTTGGTCACCAGACTGAATGGACTTATGCAAGAGACAAATATAAAGTGCTACAAATTATCTTGATATCGATCAAGTGTCCAGAGAGGATGGAAAAGCAGTGCAAGGGAGTAAAGTGTAGAGAAAGGAAACAGTTTTGTTCCTACCTGAACTCTAAGTGGAGATATGTCTAGCATAACACTGCAGCACACGTCTGTTTGTTCGGAGTAGCTCAGGTCTGTTAACGAGAAAAGTTGACAAATCTATTATTTACCACTCACTTCTATTCATTTTCTATTCTTTCTCTGATGCCATGAGAAAACTAGAAAGCGGTCATCTTTTGTTTTTTTTACCTGAGGTTCTGCGAACGGCAGGCATTCTCTTCCTGTTTTCCTGGCTGACATTGTTCGGTAAAGTCCTGGAACGTCCTTCGGCCTCTTTTCTTTTTTTCTCTTTCTTATACCCTGAGAAAACACTCTTCCACAAGGATTTGTGTTTTCCCATTTCCTGCTGTGTTCCCCCTGAGAGGTTGCTACTTTTTTGGTTCTTTCTTGGCAAGAACAGTGAGCTCCGCTTCTTTACCTTCTCCTCCTCCTCTAGTGTCTCAATCTCTGGCCTCTCTTGGCAGGCTTTAGGCCCAGCAACTTGTAAGGGGTCTGTTAGTTTACTCTGTCCCTCCGGTGTAGTCTTGTCCTTCGCAAAGTTTTTGCTTCGCATGCTAGCTGCGTGAGCTTCTGTGACACTGGCGTAATGGGGCATCGCAGGATGAGGATGCAAATCAACTGCCTCTCGTGCATATAAGACCTCCACCTCTGCGAGAGGTAAACTCCGAGCACTATTCAGGCGAGATTTTAGTCTGTCACGCTCTACAAGCTCTTTTCGAATAGGGACAGTACAGGAACTCAACAACTGTTTCTTGTTTAGAATTGGATCTGAGTGATTCAAATCGAGTTCCTGTCTGGCTACTGGAGGACTCCTAGGAAGAAGTGAAAATCTTAAATCTGGGTCTGAAAATCTTTGGATTCCACTGGTCTTTGAGAGCAAGGAGGCAGTGGTCAAGTCGATTCCCTTCGCTACATGACCCTCCAAAGTAATTCCAAGCCTATGGACCAATGAAATACGTTGTACAACCTCTACCCTTTCCACTACCTCTAGGTCATTTCCTTCCTTCACAGACACAATCTTTGCTTCGGGAAAGAGAAAGCTGCCATATTTGGATGTACCTTGGAAATGTGTGTTTTCATTTTGTAGGTCAGCTGTTGAAGGGGTCTGAGTACTATTAGTGTCAGAACTCTGAGTTAGTGTACCTGAGGTTTGGTTGATTGAGTCACTCTCACAGGGAGTGTGTAAAGGCAAATTGGAATTAGATGTTATGTATGCAGAGGTGTCAAAAGGATCTCCAGTGTCTGAGGATTGGGTGTCAGGATCACAGGTCTCAGGCACCACAGATTGCCCCAAACTCTTCCTGATTTCGGCACTCTTTTGCCAAAATTCTTCAATGACCCCTGATCTTTTGGCTGTTGGGTCCTCTGGTGTCACAAGAGGGTTGCATGTGGGTGTATAGGTGTGTGTAGGGTCTACCATCAGTGTGTGTTGGGTTTGCAAATCTAATGAGGGCGGTTGCTCCAGGGGCTCAGAGCTAGTAGATTCAGTCTTTCTGTCTGAAAGAGGTTTTAGCTCTGGGTCATCGATGAGTTCCTGACCAGACTCTGGAAAAAGTGAAAAGTGAATATGTTGAGATTTTGACTAATATCAGGAATCTTTTAATAGAAGAAGCATCAACATGCCACATTGCAATTTGGAAGCAGACTAAAATAAAGCATGGATGTAAACTCAAGCAACAAAGATTTCTTCTGAAGGTCAAAGGTGAAAAACGTTTTAACCTTGAAACTTTAAATGAAACAAAAGCATTAAGGGGGCAAAAAAGGTTTATTATGATCAATGGTGGACATTAATGAGGTACATTTCATTAGTCACTGTACTTTTTAAGAAGCTTTTCCAAGTATCTGCACTTTACTGAAGTATTAACATTTAGGGAGACTTTTACTTTAACTTCCCTACATTTTAAAGTCAAATATCTTTTTAATCAACTACATTTTGCGAAATCAGTCGTTCCTTTTTTATTTATGAGTGGATGAAAACTTAACTGGTCAAACAGCAAGCCACCAATCAGGGTAAAGGGAGCGCTCTGTTTTGAACTTGCTTTGATTGGCGCTTGGTGGTTTTTACTGATCAACAACATACAGTTCAGCATCAGTTTAACAGCAAGCAGGACATTTTGAGAGGAATAAATGATGGAAGAAACTCCAGACTTTAACTTGTTACATCACCTGTGGCCTTATTTGCACAATGTTTTTTGAAGTAGTTAAAAAAGAAGGTTTTGGGCTCATGATAATTTCAATCGATATCAATCAGTGTTTGACTCATTAATATCATTCTATTAATAGATTGGTGTGTTAAGAGTAACAGAGACTTTTTACATAAACTAAGCAAAAGTATTGTGACAAAAATAATAATAGGAACAGTATAGCCATAATAAATCATAGTACTTTGGATACTTATGTACAATTAAATACTTTTGTACTTTTACTCAAGTGAAAGTTTAAAGAAAGCACATTTACTTTCATTGGAGTCATATTTTACCTAACTGTATCTCTACTTTACCTCAAGTAAATGTTTTGTGTACTCCGTATTGATTATGATCAATACAATTTTGAATTTTATTTTTGAGAAATGTTGAAAAATAAAAAGGGAATCTGGCCAGTATTAATCAATTCTGTAGATTCTGCTTTCGGCAGTTGGTAATGAAAAAGTCAAGGAAGCCGCAAAATAATCAAAATCATATACATTGTTCCAGATATGCACAAAACCTCTCAATAGCATATCCCAAAACAATATGTAAAATATTACTAAACAGAAAAAAAAAAAACTACTGCACTATCGGGCAACTCATACCACAAGATGCAGTGTGGGCACATGACCATGCATAGCATCACCAAATGCTGAGTAATGGGTTTTAAGTGAAATTAGTAATAATAAAAAAAAAGAACAGAACTGAAAAGGTAGGTGGTCCATCACATCAGGGAGCAATGCTACCTTTAATTCCACCTGGTTCCTCTTCCTTTAGCCACACCCCTAAATGCAACTCTTTTTCCCAAGGGCAGTATTCACCCTCTATTTATACACATAACACACACAATTCAATAAGAAACACATACATTACTAAAGAAACACACAAGGAACTTGCAATTTAAAAGTCCCCACATAAAAACTTGTTAAAAGGAATTAGAAATGAGAGCGACAGTAAATACATGTAAGTTAAAGTTTTCATAAAGCATTATACACATTAATGATACCACAATGCTGTGTTAATGAACAGCGGCAGTGACAACAATGACAGGTGTAATAGAAAATAATAGAACAATTAACATATCTATTAAGAATCAACAAAGATATGTTTTTAGTGTCAGCACTGGAATATTGTGTTATTGGAAAAATTGATTCATGATTGGAAAAAAAAGCTTCATGGTGATAACAGTAATTCCAGATTGCATTATAGATTGTTTTCCTATAATAACATGCCACTTAGTGTTGTATTCCTTACTTACTTACTTGAAAAGGTATTATAGTTTATGTTAATGCTTATGATGCATTATAAGTGGTGTTTATATAACATTATATTTCTTCTGATTATGCTATGATTGTCTGATGAATTGTGACTTGGGTTTTTAAAGGAAAGGAATTAGTGTTATAACTAGTAATCTAAAACTATTACATATAATGTATTATATTAACAATTAGTCATGCATAATGTAAAAAAATATCTATAAAATGCAATGTGTTTTCATAAATAATTACAACAACGTGTATATGGCCCTGCCTATAAGATGTTTTCATGGTTCTTAGGTCCTACATTGGAAGCACCGTTTCAAATTTCTCAGAAATTCAACAAAAAGGTGCAAAACCTCCTACCATCACTTGACTCCCCTTCGTCCTCTTCTCCTTCTGAAACGCATAATTGTTCTTCAGTCTCCTTCTCATGCTTTCCTTTCTCTTCTTCCTTATTTTGCTCTGTTTCACTATCTAACTCCTTCTCTCCATCTGCCCAGGCCTGTGGCTCCACCCCCCTCCTCCACAGCTCCTCCCCTTCTTCCTCCAGCTCTGATTCTGAACTACTGCCAGGAGGAAAAAAAAAAGGAGGGAGAGAACATTGCAACATTACAAACGCTCGGGAAATGTTAACAAGGCCATGTTCGTGGGTGTAAATGTATGCAAGACAGCTGGAATGTGTTTCGAGTGTGGGTGTGTGTAATACCTGGACTGCTCTTCACTCCCTTTCTCTTGCAGGCTCAAGCTGAGGTTGTGCTGAGCTAGCGTCTCCTCAGGCACTTCCAGCAGAGGGCTGTCCTCCTCCTGTAAGCACGGCCTGCAGTTTTCCAGTGCGATGCGCTCTGGGGTCCCACACAGCCGCTTAGCAAGTCCACTCAGAACGTCAGGAGGAGTGGTGGAGGAGACGATTTCAGGGGGAGGGACTACTTCTGTTGATCCAGAGGAGGAAAGTGACCGAGGAGTGGGAGGGGGAGCAGAAGATGCCTGTACAGAGGGACAGAATGTGTGAGACACTAAAAAACCACACACAGATGACCATAAATAGAGAGTGTGTTGTGGTACGATGCAGCATGCAGTCCAGGCAGGGCATAGGGATTATAACAACAGGATATGAACTGTGTATTGTCTAATTCATTTTAGAAGAATTTTTTACTTTAAAAAAAAAAAAAGACAGACAGATAGATAGATAGATAGATAGATAGATAGATAGATAGATAGATAGATAGATAGATAGATAGATAG
>JAAIIK010000017.1:10688617-10706452 GCA_014706435.1 Silurus glanis | reverse complement strand
ACCGCTGGAGCCACCACTTTCCCTATATATATATATATATATGAATTTAATACTTCGTACAAAAGCCTTTATTGTAATGACTGTTTTAAGACACCTCGTATGGAGGCTCAGGTGTGACTTTGGCTCTTTCTTCTACACAAACATTCGTCAAATCTTCGAGGTTCGGTGGCCTCTTCTATGAACTTTGATCTTTAGTTCTTTCTATAGATTTTTTATTGGATTCAAGTCAGGTGATTGGCTGGACCATTCTAGCAGCTTTATTATTTTTTTTATAAAAACAATTGAGAATTTCCTTGGCTGTGTTTGGGATCGTTGTCTTGCTGAAATGTTCACCCTCATTTCAGCTTCATCATCCTGGTAGATTGCAGCAGATCTTTATCAAGAATGTCTCGGTACATTTTTCCATTCATCCTTCCTTCAATTATATGAAGTTTGCCAGTACCGTATGTTAAAAAACAGCCCCACACCATGATGTTCTCACCTCTAAACTTCACTGTTGGTATGGTGTTTTTGGGGTGATGTGCAGTGCCATTTGTCCTCCAAACATAGTGTGTATTATGGCATTCAAAGAGTTCAATTCTGGTCTCATCTGACCAGAGTATATTCTCCCAGTATTTCACAGGCCTGTCCAAATGTTGTGCAGCAAACTTTAAACAAGCTTGTTGTTTTCTTTGAAACAATTGTACCTGCTAATTCCAGGTCTTTCGAAAGCTCTCCACAAGTGGTCCTTAACTCTTCTGATATTCTTTTCACTCCTCTGTCAGAAATCTTAAAAGGAGCACCTGGTTGTGGCCGGTTTATGGTGAAATGGATTATGGCCCCAACAGTGCTCACTGGGACATTCAGAAGTTTTGAAATCCTTCTGTAACCAATTCCATCAGTATGTTTTGCAACAATAAGATTGCGATGGTCTTGAGAGAGCTCTTTGCTTTTGCCCATCATGAGATGTTTCTTGTGTGACAC
The DNA here is from genome assembly GCA_014706435.1 of Silurus glanis. Classification (NCBI taxonomy): domain Eukaryota; kingdom Metazoa; phylum Chordata; class Actinopteri; order Siluriformes; family Siluridae; genus Silurus; species Silurus glanis. Next base: position 10,705,489 of record JAAIIK010000017.1, on the reverse strand, counting down.
CTTGGTAATGGGACACCTTTATACAGGCCATCAGTTGGGATTGAACCATCTGATATTAATTTGCACTGACGAGGGGCAGGATTGTTTTCTAATTATATATATATATATATATAAAATTATATTATTATGATTTTTATAATTATAAATATATATTTAAGTTAAATAGGAAATAGCTCAAATGTTTGCAATAGTATTGAAGTTCAAACATTTTGTTGAGGAATTAGTTTGAGCACAAAGCATAAAAAAACTGGCAGAGGGTAACAGCTGGAATGTGAACACTACCAAATACAAATGCAAAAGAGCGCCTGCTTGGCAAAGTCACACCAGCGCTACAGTAATTTAGTTTAAACAAATTTAGTAGGTTGGACAGGTCTCCACCCTACACATTTTTACATATTAGTGATATTTACACTGAGATACACTTTTTCATTTTCAGAAGTTTTCTATTGTTTAACTTGTCACACGATATGATACAATCCTAATGAATCTACCAGCATACCAACTCACGTAGAAAGATTTTTTTTATGTTAAAATTATATCAGAAAACCAGGCCATATGTATTTAAATCCTTAATGAGATCACATTTCCTATAAGGTAACTCAAATAAAATAGCAAATCTTGGTACAGTCCATTAAGATCAGTTTTGATCACACAGGACACAATCCTGACAAAAACCTTTTTAACTCTTGACTATAGGATTTGTATGTGCTTTTTAAACATCCCATTTCACATTGAGACTCCATTTGCTGTTATAGTAACCTCCACTCTTCTGGGAAGATGTTCCACTAGATTTTGGAGCGTGCTTGAGGAGATTTGCGCTCAGGAAAGTCAGGTACTGATGTAGGGTGTGAAGGCCTGGGGTGCAGTCAGCGTTCCAATGTATCCCAAAAGTATTCAAGAGGTTGAGGTCAGGGCTCTATAGCAGGCCACGCAAGATCTTCGACTCCAACCCATATTATGCAAATCTTCATGGAGATGGCTTTGTCCACAGGGGTATTGTCAGGCTGGAAAAGGTTGCTGGAAAAGTCAGGTGTCCCAATACTTTTGTCCGTAGTATGTATTTTAGACATGTTTGTCTGGTCACGTTCACCTTTTATGTTTTTAAGTTGGGATTTAATGTGATTAAGTGACCCATGTGTGTGTGATGGGTTTGAACACTGCTATGTTTCCAAAGAAAACACATTGCATGCTTGCATGAACATCAACAAAGGATTAATAGAGTACAGCCAGTACACCAATTTTGCTTTGTGTACAATGTAAACTGATAACTGTTTCATTTCAGTAGTTATTACTTCGACGTGTTTGCATTTGATTTGTATTTCATTTAATTGAAGAGGACGTCAGTCAATCTGATTTATTTAAGTGTTAAGCAGGACTGAAGAGCGAACAATATTTATGTTTTCTGAAGAAATGTCATTATAACACTGACTTTAATCTGTTTAAGGATATTACTGTATAATGTGATTGAAATCAGATTTGGTTCAGATTAAGGCTTTAAAAGATTTAACAGTAACGTTTAGTTCAATTTTCTTAAATGTTTGACATCTCAAGAGAATATAGGAGTATTATTCATATATTTAATTACGTACTGTAAATACAAACAGATATCTGTAATAGGTTTTTGTTTCCACTATTCTGTTTATTTGTACCTTTATTACAATGAAGGCCTGCACCTCCATGTGCTTTCACCCTCCATTACATGACCCAAAACATCTCAGAACCCATGCATGCTTGAAAATATCCATCTTTCCTTTAAAAAAAAAAAAGTAGCATGCTTTTTAAATGTATAATGACAACAAGCAAGTGTCTAGTTCAGGACAGGAGAGTCTTCCAAAGGCATGCTTTCTTTTCATTTTACAACAAAAGAAAACTTGCTATTCAGGACACTATGTCATGTCTTCCTATGTCAACCTGAGATCAGACGACCGGGTTGTGAATTACAGATGCTGCCTCTTAGATTTCATGCGACGTTTCCCTGAAACTCCAAATCAGATGGGAGTATATTCGACTTATCCTGACCTTGGATGATACACTGTTTGCCTGAGGATCGTGTCAAAAGCTGATTACGCAAAGAGGTATCTCCAGAAACAGAGAAACGGTGTGAGGAAGACTATAAGCGAGAGTGGGGCACTGCTGCTGGGTTGCAAAACAGGTTTTTTTTAAGCACTGCCTTTGTGTTTGGCTCCTTCTGTGGTAACCTGAGAATCTGGAATAACACGCTAATGCTACGGGTTTATGTATGTGCTCTTGTGTTGTGCATACAAAAAGGTGGTTGTGGACTGGAGAAGCTATTCCTATAAGATTACAGGATCTTTGGGTGGGGGAACACACATGGAGCTGGATAATATCTAGAGGATTAGACCACGTGGCTGTAACAGCTTGTCCTTGTTTCCTGTTGAATTAGGTGCAGTAAGTCAAGAAAGAGTGTTTGTCATCCTATTTAAGTCTGGAATTACATACTGTGTACATTAAAGGACCTTAAGGTCATACGTCAGTAAAAAAACCCCCACATCTTTGTGTCTCGTTTTGAATGCACATGATTTTATTATCCTTGTTAAATTCGCACAACAATCTAGAGACAGTACATGTTAAATACAGGGATGCAGTTTGCAGAGACCAAGAGAGTGTGATGTCATAAAGAGACGAAAGGAAAGAGATTTCCAAGGTGCTAACAAGAGACAGAGATGTAACGTGACCCCATTTACACTCTGGATCATATCCGGATAAGGATTGCCTCCATGTAAATTGGTGCATTTGCATCTCATATGTTGATAATCCCTTGCCTCGATTCTTATCTGGATATAATCCTGATATTTGAATTGTGAACGGTTTATTAAACAATTAAATGGCGCATTGGGTATAAGGATTATATCCTGAAAGAGATTCTCCACATGCACCCAATCAGGTTTTAAACAGATTTCAATTCAATCCATTTCAGATTTAAGACATTTTAACTAGATGTTGCGTACGCTTAAACAAAAACGCGATCCATTCCTTACACATTCAGTTTTTTTTGTTTTGTTTTTTCCCCAAATGCAGCCTTTATCACTGCCATAAAAATAACTGAAAACTGGGAACAACATATAAGGATCTGTTATTCATTTTAAAGCAATACGGCGAACATCTGATTACAAGTGCAAATGAATTCAGTTAAAATATGACCAAAATTCCATTCAGATAGATAATTGGAGAAATCAGGTGTAAATGGGGTCTTTGGAAGTGATCATTCTTTACAATACTCCAGGAATATTCTAGCGTTCTTCAAACCTTTCCCTTATATATATACTATACGCTCAGAAATTCAATTTCCTAACAAATCTGACTTGATACCCATCACTGTAATCTAATCTTAAACAAACACTTTGTCTTAATCAGTGTTCAACTGGCAGAGTTATTATCATGCTAGCAAACATTTGGGAAATTAGAAAAGTTTTTGTTAGAATAAACGGTTCGCATGTGTCTTTTCCTTGGTCAAAAAGACACTAGTTGATCACCGGTAAGAAGGATCTGTGTATAATTCCAGGCAGATGCGTCTCAATTTCTAATAAGTAAACTGAAAATCTCGAGAATTTAGAGCTGCAATTCATTGTTTACCTGAGAATGACTTATTAACAGCAAAGTATCAATATAACAAAGTGTTATTAACACATTATTTATTCATCATTTCAAATTCTACTCGAGGATATGTGTAACGTTTCTTTCTGTTCATTTTACCACCTCTAAAGACTTCCTGTTCTTTGAAACCATGTCCAAACTTCTGCCTGCAATAAATGCACAATATTGCGGAATAAGGTTGTAAAAAAAATGCTAGAATATTCCTTTAAGTTTCCAAAAACCGCCAATAATCTATGAAACTCATATAGGAATGAAAAAATAGTCACTTCTTTTCTCACACTCGCATTAACCCAGAGATATTAATCACAGATACTCATCTTCACTACATTTGAATCATTTCAACAGCCAAGGAAATGTACAGCTTGTTACAGGGGTTATTTTATTATTACACACACACACACACACACACACACACACACACACACATACACACTTAATAGCACCATATTAGTCCGGTGGTTGGAACATGGTATGATAATGTAAATAAAAAGGATTAATCATATAATCTTCACTTATGATTTCCTGACTTCAGAGCTGCTGAGGTGACACAGTGGTTATAGATGGAGTAACAGTTTTAAACAATTAGGCCATGGTTTAAGTTGTTACGAATAAATTAATGTGGAATATATATATATATATATATATATATATATATATATATATATATATACATTCATAAATTTAAGGTAAGAGTTTAAGAGTTTGTAAGATGTAAGAGTTTAATTTAATATAAAATTCATTTTAGGTCATGCAAATAAGTATAAAACAAAGTATGTGTGTATGCATATATATATACTGTATATGAAATTTAGTTAATTTGTTTGTTTGTTTTGGTCCCAAAAATATTGGAACACCTGAATTTCAGCCATATGTGATTCTTCCCCATATTGTTACCACATAATCGTAGGCACACAATTTTATTGAATGTCTTTGTATCGTTACATTTTCTATTCACCTGAACTATGAAACCCGTTCTAGCATGCCATTGTCCCTGTGCAGAAAGCCAGATATGTGGGTTGAAGTGGAAGATCTGCAGTTGCAATGGCCTGCTAAAGAGCTCCGACCTCAATCCTATTGAACACCTTTGGGATGAATTGGAATGCTGACTGCACCCCACCCCAGAGTACCTACACCAGTACCTGACTTTACTAACACCCTTGTGGCTGAATGAGCACAAATCTCCACTTGCACACTCCAAAATCTAGTGAAACATCTTCCCAGAAGAGTTGAGGTTACTATAACAGCAAATGGGAACTCAATTTGGAATGATGTGCTCAAAAAGCACATACCAATCGTATAGTCTGATCATAGAATTGTAGAAATGATAATTTGTTTAGGAAATTATACCAATATTCAGGACATGTAAAAAAAAAAAAAAAATACGCCAATTTTAATTGTTTGTGAATTTACATTATTAATTATTTCCATGTGAAATTAAACAGATTGTTAAGATATACCAAACTGCACTGAGAATGGTAAATGATCTAAAAGGGGGGGGGACTCCTTAAACCTATTGTACACAAGTGTATGTACATGAATATGAGTGTGTTTGTCACTATTTCAAAGCCATGAAGTTCTTAACTCATGGTAAGAGCTTTATTTGTTTTCAAATGAGTATGTTATGATTGCAAAATCAATAATTTTAGACCACTGTGGCCTTTATAGAGATGGATATACATTTATCTGTATTGGTAGAGTTATTCATGTTTACATTTGACGTGTCCTAAATTAATTATTTTATGTATTATTAATAATTAATAATTACATTCTGTATCTGACAGTTCTTCAACACATCACTACATCAATATAGTCACTAAAATATAGTTGAGACCTGTGCAAGACCTGCCTGCAATATTTTCACAGATTTAGATCGTTTTCCGAAATATTAAAAGAAAGTCTAGTGAACTTCCTGTTCCTATTCATGTAATACCTTATCTGTTCATTCATATTCCTAGTTGTCTTTATTCCTGCTGTATTTAAATGCCATTAACTTTAAGGAATTATGAAAGTCCATTCCTGCTGAATAATTAATCAGAGGTCATGTATTAAGTATGAAGTTTCATAACATATTAAGCTATGAGCTCAAGTTACACAATTCGCAGCTATTCAGAGACATTTAGGATGCGGCTTTTTCTGCTACTCTATTGAAAAATGACCACCTCATCACCTCAGCAGCTCTGTACATGACTAACTGACTGACTAACTGACTGAACGGTGTAACACCCAAAATAAAAACGACTCGTTTGTTTCCCCCCAATTGGTCTTTGCAGAAGTCTGCTTTTGAGAATGACATTTACCTTTACACTTTTTTTTTTCTTCATTTTTAAAATGGTCCATATTCACATAATATCTCTTTGTATTTTTAAATAAGAGTCAGAAATACTGACCTTTCCATGGTTTCGAAAAATATTACTCAAGTATATAAATTGCAAAATATCCAAGCTTCTTTTTCTTCTTCTTTTTATCCATAATCAAGGTGATTCATCTGTGCTTGACCATTCACATTTAATCTCCTATACCACCAGAACACAGTATTCACTCATGTTTAACAAAATCTATCTAGCAAGCTTGCTTTAGGATTGCACATTTTTTTTTATAAGCGTGTTACTTTTTTAAAGTATATATATCAGCATGCCCATCAAGACATCAACACATTAAATAAAAAAAACAAAAAAAAAAACATTAAAGCATTAAGTAACATGCAGATTGACTTAAGGCCTGTTAGGGTGAGTATATGCTCTATTTTTACCTGTCCGAGAAATAAAACTCATATTATATATATATATATATATATATATATATGGGGTTTTTTGTTTTGTTTTTTAAATGGCATGGTGTACAACACAATACATAACAGGTCCATCTTGTCACATAACCTTACAGCCACCATGAGAAAGAAAAAAAAACACTCTTAGCCCAAATTCACATGATTGTACACATGGAAATACAGATTGCCTACTGAATTACTGAGCTTTACCATCTATATGCCTTAACAGTGATTTGGTCTTTTTGTTTTTAATTTTATATCTCATGTCCCATACCAACACTTTATCCAACATTGAAATGACTTCATATATTTTAGACGATAAATAAAATAAATAAACTCTAATATAGTTAAGACATATAGTCATATTGTGCTCATCAGAAATACATCAATATGCAATTTATATAATATATATTGTAATATAATGTTTTATATCTGTTTGTATATTTATATATAGCATATCTATATAGGTAGTGTATTAATTTCCAGATACCACTCTAAGATTTTTTTTTTTTTTTAGCATTGCCACTAAAAACCGTTGTGCAAAGATTAAAAGAAACTGTGCAAAACAAACAGCTGTAAACTGAGGACTATATCCACACAAAAGAGGGGAAAGCGCTAAACGTGCCCTACTCTATTGAAGAACCGGCTCACGGCAAACTCTTACAATCCACAGGCAAAAACAAGCTAAAAAAAAATAAAAAAATATAAAAAAACTATTGTCCCACCATTCTGAATAGATGGCAACGTAGACTGATGATGATACTGAGCAAGACTTTTCCTCCAGTTTGTGTCACATGACTGAATCCTTTTCTTAACTGAGAAAAAGTTTTGCCATTTTGATCCACCAGGGGAAATGAGAGCAGGCAACAGATTGTAGACATTTCAATTTTGTGACGATGCACATGTGGACAAGCTCAAATGCTCACACTAAAGTGACCCGGAGTCCGCTTGAGTTGACGTTTGGACAGAAGACAGTGGTCATGTATGAAACTATGTAAAGCAGTGGTTAACAGGTCTGTTCCAGGAAATAGAGCATTACGCAGTTCACACACTTAATCCACATCTAAACACGATGTGACATTTTGAATCCAGAAACAACAAATATCTGACTTTTTACTCAAATACATTTTGTGAAATCAGTCATTTCTTTTTAATTATGAGGATAAAAACAAAACTGGTCAATCACACAGCGATCCACCAATCAGGGTCGAGCGCACGCTGTTTTGAACTTGTTTTGATTGGCGCTTGGTGGTTTCTACTTTTTACCAACATACATTTCAGCATCAGTTCAACAACAAGCAGAACATTTAGAGAGGAATAAATGATGGAAGAAACTCCTGACTCGAACTCGCCACAACACACGTGGCCTTATTTGTGCGATTTTCTTTGACATATTTGAAAAAAAAAGGTTTTGGGCTCATGATAATTGTAATAGAAATCAATCAGTGTTTGACTTATTAATATCATTCTATTAATAGATCAGTGTGCTGAGAGTCACATTAGAGTCTTTTCACATACACTGAGTCGATTAAACAAGTCTTGTGATAAAAAATGATAATAGGAACATTATAGCCATAATAAATTATAGTCCTTTGGATACTTAAGTACAATTGAAGGCAAATACTTTTGTACTTTTAATCAAGTGAAAGTTACTTTTACTGGAGTCATATTTTACCTACTGTGTGTAATGGTTTGTGTACTTCGTCCACCAACGACTACTTCCCAGTTGTTATAACACAAGTGATAACAGGAACTAACTTTGTTTCTCGGATGTTCCACAGCATTAGACCCAAGATTTTAAGGGACTGGTTTTCTGGGCAAGTTGCTGTAGTAAAAGTGGAATAAAACATTTCAGGATATGCTGCTAGTAACAGTAGTCACAACAGTAACTTCGCTCCTTTTCAGGTTGTATCCTTCTAGCATTACATATCTACCTCAGGTCCAATTCCCACACAGGAAAGTTAATTTGGCTACTGTTAAACACTTTATTTATCAAGATGTTCTGGATCATTTAACAGTTTAAGAACACCTCTAAAGCTGAACCTTTGCATTTCACAGTACAAAAATGTGTAGTTGTACAAATGATGTGTCAGTGGTCTTATAAATAGAACTTCTATATATTGTGCCTCTTGTTCTGAGATCTCTCTCTTTGGCTGCTGTACATCCAAATATAACACGCTTTGTTCACAGCCACCATTCTTGGTTTGATGCCATGCCATCAGCTTGACTCACATCCTTTGAAAGCCCTTTTCTCCTGAAATACAATGAAAAACATCCTTTTCTCGGTACACTCGACTATTTCTTTCCCTGTTTGACATGCACTGAAATCGTAACACAAAAAAGTGGATTTAAAGGAAAAGACCCTGCTGACCACTGCTTTACCAGTGCTTCAGGTTTCAAGGACGATTGGTGGAAACAGGAATGAGATTTAGCACCAGAGGAAGTCGAGGGGCTGAATGATGACCCTTCTGAAGGAAGCACTTTGACGGACATGTAAAAATGGCACTGAGGAGATAGAAGGAGGGGGTCTCACGCTGGATTTGAGAAAGGGAAAAAAAAAAAAAAAAATCACAAACAATTTCCTTTTTTTCTTCTTCTTCTCTTTCACTATTTTAAATAGCATGCACTTTAGGAGAGAAGAGTTTCTATTGGATATCGTGGGTGAGGTGACTTGTTGTATTTTTAAGTTAGTGATGTTTCATTTGTGGTATTTTTTTCTTTCTTTTCGAAACGTTCTGTAGAAGTGGTGTCTCTTGTTGCAGTCCAGTGTGCTGAATATGGATAGAAATAGGGTTCAAACAAACCTTGGCTCTGGTGCGTGTGTTCAGTGGGGGATTAGGTAGCATGTTTAAAATCAGCAGTTCCAGCGACCAGCTATAGGTGGAGTTTAGCCTCTGTTTGGGTTTGGTTCGGTGTTTCTCAGCTCTGGTAGCCGGCCATGGCTGGTTGTTTCTGGGAGAGTCTTTGCAGCTCCTCCCTGATGGCCTTGATAAGTGAGGCTGAGGACTGCACAGGTGGAGAGACTTCCTCCAGCCCAGTGTAGCCTGCTGTTGGTGTGGGAGGATCTCTTATTGACGACCTGGGCATCTGAAACACGGGAGATGAGGAGTACTCAGGGAATGACAGGATCTGTTGCAAAAGAGTGACAGAGCCTGGTTGGATGGATTCCTTCATATTAATCTGCAATCTGTTTGAAGGCAACATCCTGAATGTTTTGATCCTCTTCTCTATCCTACAGTATATCACAGCAATCCCTTGTTCAGTATCTTGGTCTGAGGACTTCAGTCACCTAAACTTCATGGAATCACAATAGTCTGTGCTTAGTGGAGAATTAATCATAGCAAGTCATTTGTGAAAGGCCAGAATGATTAATGCAGTCCATCATTATTACTAAATAGCAACTAATAGTGCGATACCACAAAATGAGTGGCAACATTTAACATGTTATCAAAATATTCTCTAGTTTAATAAAAGCAAAAATGTTTTCCTGGCTTTAGGGCATATGCTGGAATACCATTACTCTAAGCAGTCTATTAAGGCAGTAAAGCATGGTGGTGGTAGCATCATGTTAAGAGTAACTTTTGACCTGTTATTATGCTACAGTATAGCCTTTACAGATTTACTTCTGTTTTAGAGGCAGTTTGGAAAAGATTGGGATATATTCTTTGGCTAAACCCTGATTATAAAATATGTCCCCATACTTGTTTTCAAAGATCAGACATTTAACTTCATGAAGTTGTGTGTTTAGATATAAAACTCTTCAAGGCCTTTAAGGATTGAGATGATGTGGATTCTAAAAATAACTGGTTGCAGCAGAACTAATTCCACTGTACCACTGCCCAGAAAACTGTCTCCACACCACCCTGTCCTCTGCATCTGCCTCTTTCAATTTGACCACCTGGATGTTATCCCTATACACATCCATAAACCTCATCTTTGGCCTCATTTGTAACCCTGTCCATCGTCATCACTATCAATGAAAATCTCAACGTCTTCAACTCTGCCACCTCCAGCTTTAACTTCTGTCTGTTTTTGTCAACTTTAACGGCCTATATAATGTATATGAATAAATATTATATAATGTATATTAATGACAGATCAAATTAGTTCCAGGTGTTTACGCTACAACCTTTCAAAATATTGGAAATGCTCATTTGGGGAAATTAGGGGAACTTAGGAATGTTTCAGGTCACTATATGTTAGGGAAGAAAAGCTTGCTGTAATGAACATGTGACTCAGAATAAATGAGATATAGAAGGACAGAAAATCAAAGAATAGTTTACATGTTGATGGAGCATGTTTTAAATTTTATATGACCAGAATTATGCATGTGACTCACAGCCTCTCGATTGTTTCCAGGCCTGGAGATCTCTTCATCGGAGCGGTACTGGGCCCAGCTGGATCCTGAGGGTCCGGAAACACTGCGTCCCACTCCGGGATACACACTGATCCGACTACATAAACCTACCTGTGTCAGCTGATGTAACTGTGCACCTACACACATGCAGAAAGAGAGATAAAATCATCAGCACATGCAAACTACATCAACTATAACAGTCACAGGTAAATAGAGATATCTACCTGTGCTGCCCCCTACTGGTCGTGGCCGGGGGGACGATGGGATATCATCTCCATACTGCCCCCTGCTGGAGTAACCTGGATCAGATTGTAGCTCTCCGGATGCTAGATATCCAGAACCTAGCGACTGCCTGTCAATCAAATATCAATCAGTTTCAACCCTTTTTTTATTGCGTATAGAATATAATTAGACTTGCTAAATACGCCTTTACACTCTTTACTTTTTAGCACAGCTTCAATCGATGCAAATAGCCTGCCGGCAAAGTAAGTCATCAATATTACTGTATAAGCATACAAATTTTTATTTCATTGAAGGATACATGATAAAAAATCAGGGCATTTTATCGTCGAGCTCACCTCTGCAGTAAGTTTTGCACAGATGTAGGGGACATTCCTAATTCAGCATATCTCTGCAAAACGCACAAATAAAAAAAAAAATAATAAGGACACAGAAAGTCAAATTTATAAAGTTTTGCACCTCTGTAATAAGATTCATATGAGTGTGGCTGTAAAAAAAATTTTCTTTCTTGTTTTCCATTAATAGATTTTGAATATGAAAACCAAAGAGCTGTCAGCAAGGTGTGTGAATTCTGGCTCGGGCATTTTCTCAACATAAGCTCTAGTATATGCACAAAGGTTGGTGGACACCTGATCATAAAATTCATATTTGCTTTTTTAACATATCAATCCACATTTAATTTCCATTTGCTGTTAAAGTAACCTCCAATCTTCTGGGAAGATGTTCCAGTGGATTTTGGAGTGTGTTTGTGAAGATTTTTGCTTATTCAGATGCTAAGGGTGTCAGTAAAGTTTGAAGAAAAATCAAGTACGACTGAAAAAAGTCAGGTGTCCCAATACCTTTGTCCATATATAGTATATCATTCCAGTCTGGTTGATTCTATTCTCCACAATGTAAACAACCACAACCCTGAACAGGCAGATGGTGATGAATGAGGAAATACTGTAAATAACGAATGTAAATGAATCACAGGTTTTATTTGTCTACATCTTAAAAATATTCAAAATAATATGTTCATGTACAACCCCAATTCCAACAAAGTTCCAGCAATGATTTGCAAATTTATAAAAATATAAACCCATATTTTATTCACAGTAGAAGATAAAAAAACATATCATGGTATATAAAATTTTAAGAAAGAAAATAAGGTCATTTTAATGGCAGCAACATATCTCAAAAAGGTTGGGACATGCCCATGTTTACCACTGTGTAGCATCATGTCTTCTTTTAACAACAGTCTGGAAACATCTAGGAACTGAGAAAACCAGTTGCTGGAGATTGGGAAAGGAATGTTGTCCCATTCTTGCCTGATATAGGATTCTAAGCGCTCAACAGTCCTGGGTCTTCTTTGTTGTATTTTTCGTTTGAAGATGCGCCATATAATAATTAATTTCAATTGGTGAAAGGCCTGGACTGCAGGCAGGCCAGTTCAGCCCCCGGATTCTTCTACTATGAAGCAGATAATTGCAGATCATTGCAAATCATTGCATTCTGTTTTTATGTACATTTTACACAGCCTTCCAACGCTTTTGGAATTGCGGTTGTACATGATAAAAGGCTAAACACGTAACTGTATGTAAATCTTTTTCCTATACTCACTGCAGAGAAAGGACTGTGGGCAGGGGCTGCTGGATAGGACGACGAGCCCCACTGGCGAACAGAACGTGGTGGTGGACTACACGGTGGAACAGGACTGACCACTTCCAGCCCAGGAATTGCCGTACCTCCAGTGAGGTTCAACGGGGCGGAGCTAGTCTGTGAGGAGGGCGAGACCAGTGCAAATGCATCATCTAACAAGGAGTGCATTTGCTGCCGTGCCTCTTCAATGGTTGGCTGAGGTGGAATATAAGCAGGCGGAGCAGGGGCAGGGCCAGGAGGTGGAGACCCCGGGTCAAGAAATACCTCATTGGTCGGTGAGGGGCTATCGACATCAGGAAGCTGATCTGCATCTGACTGGATGGAGAAAGTTACATAAAATTAGTGCTCCTGGAAATGAAACTGCAGAGTGTTAATGAAAAGTGTGTGATTTTACCACGTAGGCCACATTGTTAACTCCTGGGTATTTTCGGTACGTGGCATCGCCATCCATAATGAGACGATCTTTATCAGTCAGGCTGCTGTTTCCACTCAAATTCTGCCTTTGACGCTGTCTGGGAGAACGTCTGGCCCTGGAGGTACACAAACAATTAAGAAAATAGACTTCAGATGCAACAAATTCTAAACAATGAATTATCAAAATATGAGGTTTCATCTTCTTTCGGCTGCTCCCCTTTAAGGGTTTGCCACAGTCTTCCATCTCCATACTACTCTGTCCTCTACATATGCCTCTTTCATACTAACTACCTGCATGTCTTCCCTCACCACATCCATGAACCTCCTCTTTGGCCTTCCTCTTTTCCTCCTTTCTGGTGGCTCCATCCTCAGCATTCTCCTACAGATATACCCCACGTCCCTTCTCTGCACATGACCAAACCATCTCATTTGGGCCTCCCTCACTTTGTCCCCAAAACGTCCTACATGCGCTGTCCCTCTAAACTTGTTTCTAATCCTGTCAATCGTCGTCACTCCCAACAAAAATCTCAACGTCTTCAACTCTGCTACCTTCAGTTCCTCCTGTCTTTTAGTCAGCGCCACTGTCTCTAAACCATACAACATAGCAGGTCGCACCACAGTCCTATAAACTTTACCTTTCACTCTTGCAAATACTCCACTATCACAAATAATTCCTGCCACTCTTCTCCACCCACTCCACCCTGCAGGCACTCTTTTCTTTACTGCTCTAACACACTCTCCATTACTTTGCACTGTTGATCCCAGGTACCTGAACTCATCCACCTTTATCACCTCTTCTCCCTTCAACCGCATCACTCAAATGCCCTCCCTCTCATTCACGCACATGTACTCTGTCTTACTTCTACTGACTTTCATTCCCCTTCTCTCCAGCGTGTACCTCCACCTCTCCAGACTCTCCTCAACCTGCTCACTACTCTCACCACAAATCACAATATCATCCGCAAACATGATAGTCCATGGAGACTTCTCTCTGACCTCGTCCATCAGCCTCGCCATCACCACTACAAACGGGAAAGGGCTCAGAGCTGATCTTTGTTGCAGTTCCACCTCCACCTTGAACCAGTCAGTCGTACGCTTTCTCTAAATCCACAAACACACAATGCAACTCCTTCTGACCTTCTCTATACCTCTCCATCAACATTCTCAAAGCAAATATTGCGTCCGTAGTGCTCTTCCTTGGCATAAAACCATACTGTTGCTCACAGATGGTCACCTCTTCCCTCAGCCTGGCTTCATCTACTCTTTCCCATAACTTCATGGTGTGACCGATCAACTTTATTCCCCCGTAGTTACTGCAGTTCTGCACATCTCCCTCATTCTTAAAGATTGGTACCAGCACACTCCTTCTCCATTCGTCAGACATCCTCTCACCTTCCAAAATATCCTGCTTCCTGCTTCACCATCTCCACATCATCCAACCTTCTCTCTTTCTCAATTTCCTCATTTATCAGCTGCTCAAAATATTCCCTCCATCTTCTCAACACACTCTCCTCACTAGTCAACCCATTTTCAACTGCATCCTTTATTGCTCTAACTTGCAGCACATCCTACACAGATCAGTCCCTCTGCCTCCCCAATCGGTATACGTCTGTTCCCTTCAAATTGAAGTCTGGCCCAATCACCAATCTTTCTTTCCTACGTACACTCTCCACAACTTCATCTTACTCACTCCAGAACTTTTCCTTCTCCTCCATCCCACAACTCACTTGTGGACCCACCATTTCTCTTTCCATCCACACCATGATAGAACAGTTTAAACCCACCTCCAATGTTCCTGGCCTTACTCCCTCTCCACTTGGTCTCCTGAACACACAACATATCTACCTTTCTCTGCTCCATCATATCAGCTGCCTCTCTCCCTTTACCAGTCATAGTTCTAATATTTTATGTACCAACTCTAACCTCCACTCTCCTACACTTCTCCTTTCCCTGCTGTCTGTGTGGATGTCTTTCTCCTCTACTTCTCCTCCTTTGGGCAACAGTAGCCCAATTTCCCTGTAGGCTAACAATACCTGTGGTGGTCGTGGGTAATCCGGGCCCCGACCGATCCAGTATGAAATTCTGGTTCGTGATTCGCATATTTGATTTGGCACATGTTTTACGCTGGATGCCCTTCATAACGCAACCCTCCCCATTTATCCGGACTTGGGCTTTACACCCCTTCAAAATAGTCCTCTTGCACAGCAATACAGTGCACAGAAATACAGAGCTCCCATCGTTCCTACCAATTCTGGAATATGTCCTGGAAGTCATCTTTTCATGTCAAACAACTTCTCTTTTTTCTGAAAATATTCCCTCCACCCAGAAAACTATAAAACAATTACACGTATTAAAAAAACCACCTATTTAACCTCATGTAAGCTGTTACTATAGAAACATATTACAAGTGAAGGCAATATTATGAATCCAGAACAAAACACACTTGGTCATCTTGGCCAGTTCTCTAGTCTGGTTGGATATATTTTAAAATATACATCTTATTATCTTATATATGTGAAATCTTATTAATAAAGATTATTATTACCTCCTGTGAGGCTCTCCGTTCGGTGAGGGGGTTTGTGTATCAGGATGTAGGATCTTGTGTATTTGCTCCTGGGCTTGCTGGTAGACTCGTTGCTGCTCTGAACTGTCTCCAAACACCGCTATAATGTCCTCCATGGACGGAAACTCGTAGTGGCCTTTTCTCTTGGCGCGTAGTCGTATCTTATTGCGATGGTGCTCGATCTCAGACTTGTGCCTGAGAGCAACCTGGATCTGAATGCATACACAACCAAAACCCACACGTTTCAGAAAAAGAGCACACCATCCTACCACAAATCTTAATGCACCTCTGAACACTACAGTTCTACTCACCTCAGAGCTAACCTTGCTTCCATCCATCATTCTTTCACTGAGTGCAGGGCTTAGAGCTTGATTATGCGAATGAGAGGTCGGGCTCGGCACAGGCTGCATGGCGATTAACTGGACCTTATTGGAAATCCGTCGTGTTCCGTCAGATGAGCCTCGAGACAGGCGATCCACATGGTCAAATATGGAGGAAGAAGATAACTGTTCATCAGCACCGCTGCCCGATGTCGCCCCTGCTTCACACAGGGTCAGAGGGTAAAAGTATGCTCACGAGATTCTAGTGAAGCTGGTGAACTCAGGGGGAAAAAAAGCAGCTTACCAAGTTTGTTCTTCGCTGTTCAGCCGAAGTGGAATATGAATACAAGGCAGAAGCAGAAAAGATACAAAAAAACCCAGAATGAATATAACCTGATAAACGAGGAATAAACATAACTAAAGTTACTAAACATCAATAAAGTGTTTTATTCCTCTTATTCTGCAACTGTTTTTTTTTTTTTTAAAGAACGTCATTTAAAAAACAACAAATGCTTAATGTCTTAGAACAGGGGTGCCCAAAAGTAGTATGGGTAAATCGTACTGTCCAGACTATGCAGCCTGACTGACTCCATTCAGTGTAAGTCTTCAGAGTAAGGTAGTGACCATAAATGTATTGAATTGTATTGTGCCATAAGGGTTCATGCAGTTATGCAAGATATGCCAAAATGTATATATAAATGATACTTAGTGTATATTGGGGGGGGGGCATCTCCACAAATGAGGCCGATGCGATTCGCATCTCGATGCATAACCCGTGATGCGATACATTAAAGATACATATGAAGCAGTTACTGATGTGATGCGATGCAATACGATTCACCTCTATTACAATGCAGTCTGATCTGATTTCGATTTGATTCAACACAATACAATGCAATGGAAAAAATATGATATAGAATTTAATATGGTACAGATAGTTCACCTTTATTTCCGTAAG
>JAAIIK010000017.1:10673381-10684264 GCA_014706435.1 Silurus glanis | reverse complement strand
TGTGTGTGTGTGTGTGTGTGTGTGTGTGTGTGTGTGTGTGTGTGTGTGTATACACTTACGTTCTGCGATCTGCACTGCAGGAAATCCCAGGTAGAAGCTGAACTCCACCACATGCAGCTGTCTCAGGTGAGCGCTGACATCGGAGCCCCTGAGGTAACCGTGGGAATCGCGGATGGCAAACGTGATGTCCACCGGAGTTTTCTGCTGCTTCTGGCCTTTCGCCAAACTGATGGTGATGTTCAAGATCTGCCCCGAAAAAAAAAAAAAAAACACCACACCATGACCAGTGACATGACGTTTCATTCTCAACTCAAACACGTTTCCGATTTTTTCTTTTTAAATTGATATAAAACACCACACACATGTACAGTGAAGTTTCCATTCTCCTGCGATCGCCTGCGCACTTCCGAATAAGCCATGAAGAGTCCTCTCTCCACGCGCTCGCTGAAGCTGCACACTCGCACGTCCACGTGGCTCGGCACAAACTGCAACACTGGACACGAAAGCACGCGTTCACACAGAAAACCAAGTCCTGAATTTTTGCCTAATCTAAATACATGAGCAGAAATTAATCTAGAAAATGAATAACACATTCTATTTGTATTATTTTAAATGTTTTCCGCCCAAAAAAGGTATTCAAATTTTCCGCAGTTCTGTATAAACTTATAGTTGTATATTTTGTGCTGACACACCTTTTTTTTTTTTTTCAACAAACAGTAATATAGAGGATAAACACAAACTAATCATTTTATGACAAATTTGAAGCAGATTACTACGGAAGTCCTAAGAGGCCATGCAATGTAATCTCGACATTATAGATGTTGTCTTCTTCGGATCTTAACTTAAAAACTTGTTTTCTCACGGCGTAATTGTATGGCAGGAAAATCTAGCGCCTCCTGGAGGCACTCTGGTGTACATCTTGGAGTACACGTTGCCGTTCGAAATCTCGATATAAGTCGTGATAACGAGAAAACAACTTCTGTTACAAAAAAGATAGAAATATTATAATGCATGACCTGGTAGGAATTCCAAGGATTACACTTGGTTCAGGTGTAAAAGGTCAAGACTTTTGCCACGTTTTCAGCAGTGGTGGGCCGTAACGAAGTAAATGTAATTTGTACTTAAGTAGCTTTTTCATGTATCTGTACTTTACGGAAGTGTTTAAATTTGGGGAGACTTTTAATTTAACTTCACTACATTTGAAAGAAAATATTTTACTTGTTACTCAACTACGAGACCTGAGATGTTGTTGACAGTGGCATTGAGTAAAAGGCAGGAGGCAGAGCTGGAGGTAGCAGAGCTGAAGATGTTGAGGTTTTTGTTGGGCGTGACGAGGATGGACAGGATTAGAAATGAGTTTATTAGAGGGACAGCACATGTAGGACGTTTTGGAGACATGGTGAGGGAGGTGCGATTGAGATGGTTTGGACGTGTGCAGAGGAGGGACATGGGGTATATCGGTAGGAGAATGCTGAGGATGGAGACACCAGGAAAGAGGAAAAGAGGAAGGCCAAGGAGGAGGTTTATGAATGTGGTGAGGGAAGACATGCAGGTGGTTGGTTTGAAAGAGGCAGATGTAGAGGACAGGGGGGTATGGAGACGGATGATCCGCTGTTGCTACCCCTAATGGGAGCAGCCGAAAGAAGAAGATTCAACTACATTTTGTGAAATCAGTCGTTCCTTTTTATTTATAAGGATAAAAACTTACCTGGTCAATAAATCATAGTAATTTGGATACTTTAGTAGATTTGAAGGCAAATACTTTTGTACTTTTACTCAAGGGAAAGTTTAAAAGAAGCACTTTTACTGGGGTGATATTTTACCTCGTGTATTTCTACATTACAAGTACATGGTTTGTGTTCTTCATCCACCACTGGTTTTAGGAGAGATGTTTTTGAATCATTTTTATTTTATACAATAATAATGAATCATTTTTATGGAGTGTCAGTAATCCTGGATTGGACTATACATGACTTTGCTGTACACGTCGCCTCAAGCTTTTTATTTTACAGATTTACAGTTTGCTGATAAGATGCCTACAGTGTAGCCTTATGGCAGCTGGCATTCAGCCGACGTTTCTCCTACATACTGCATGCTGTCGCTGCGTGTCTCTGTTCGAAGAGGCATTATTACCGCTTGCTTGGGGAGCACCTGCTAAAGCACAGAACGCTGAGTTTTTTAAACCTGGAAAATCCACGACTTACCTGAGTGGACCTGATTGATGTTATCAGGTACAGGATATATGGGTGTAACAGTGAGGATGGTGGAAGATGAAGTGCTGCGTGCTGATTGGCGGAGAGTGTTGATGATTGACACTGCTGTATATATGAGTGGGCCAGACACGGCCCGGAAAACAAAATTGGGCGGCGCTTTAAGAACCTGCAAAACACAAAAGTGTCAAGTGTCAAAGCTCAATTTTTTTTTTTTACAACACCCTTAAGGGAAAAAAAATACAGAAGCTGATTCTAAGCTCTTTTGTGTCCCAATATCTAGAAACCAAAGTGCAAACTAGAGCTGTGGTAAAGCCCAACATTGTCCAAGTCCATTAACTGTCTAAGAACAGGACTAGCTAAGATCAAGTCTAGACTGGGACTTAAGTCAATTTTGAGGTCAAACTGAAGTGAGACTAATTTAAAACCAAAACTTCAATTAGTTGCCTTTATTCAGGCAATGCACTGATGTTTTCTTGAACAAAAAATGACTTGTTGAACTTTGTGAAGAATCATTATTTCGTCAGCCGATTCTAGTGAAGTTCATAAAGTAAACTACCGTAGTTGTTTTTAATTAAAGGAACACCTTTACAAATTAAAGTGCACTAACAAAATAAAAACACAGCAGTCCATGATTTGAGTTATGCACTTTCACAGCAAAAAAATAAATAAATCCCCTGTTATAATGTCATTTATTATAATGAGAGAAATTGAAAATGATGATTCAGAATTTAGACAGTGAGCGCTCTGATCTGCATCACTGGTGTCTGTCTTGTCCATTTCCTTCTTTCTTGCCAGTTTGGCGTGTTTATTCTCCTGTTATTAATCAGTGCAGTAGTTTCTTGAGCGTGATTTTCCCTAATTGCAATATTTTTATTGTATTTTTTTTTAAGTAGCGAATACGATTTAAAATGTAATTAAATACAATACTTCAAACAAAACAGACTTAAGTAAAATTAAAATTACAGATTTTAAAAAACTACTTTAAAAATATAAGAACTCAAAAAAAAACTACTCAATTACATTAACAGAAGAAAATGTAATTCATTATTTTCCACCTCTGAATACCAGATCCCAAGACTGAAACAATTCGCAGTACAAAATGCCAATAATTTTGAGTCCAACTCAATACAGAAAATCTCAAGCCTGAACTTGAGTCCTGAGCCCTAGTGCACACTTTGGCGATTAACTGTACATACATTTCTTAAATAAATGCACCTAGCACATGCATACAGGTAAATATTAACACATAGTTAAAAGTGAATGGGACCCACCTGCAGCTCCACGGTCCGGTTGAACTCTCGTCTCAAAATCTCCTTCACATGAGTTTTTGCGAACGCCACAGAGGTCGCACTTGGCATACCTGCAGTTTTAGGGATCCGAGGTTGATAAGAAGTTAAAATTCCTGCAATTACTTCAGGTGACTATACAGATGGTTTTTGTGTTTCTGTAGACTACTGTAAATTATTTGACCAATTTTGCTATTTTACGACAGGTTCTGTTCAATACAAGCTGCTACAAATATAAGGAAATTAGCAATGTCTACACTGGTTTTTGTTGGATTTGTAGGATTCACTTTATTTGGATCAAAAGTCTACACCTAGAATATCAGAGGGCATTTTTTCAATGCAAACAAAACCACTAAAGCTATGCAATAACGTAGTAAAAATCAGATTTTCTAATAAGAAATAATGTTTAACTCCCATTAAATCTCACTTTAATCTGTACTCTAATCCAGTGGTCCCCAACCTTTTTTGCGCCACGGACCGGATTAATGTCGGACAATATTTTCACACCGGCCTTTAAGGTGTGGCGGATAAATACAACAAAATAAAATGATACGACCAGCATAAAAACTATGTATTTATATGTATATATATATGTATATATATATATGTATATATATAACTTATATTTCTAAATATAATAATAAACGGAATCCACCGTGTTGTTTTTTGTTCATTTTGCTCGCTTGGGGGTTTGAATTGAGCGCTGATGTATTATGTGTTAGCAGCCGGAGCAGCCCCTTTAAGAAGGTAGTGGATGGAGGTAAGACATGTGACCGAGGCATCATGACATGCATCAAGAGTGAGTCATAGACGGATGTGGCGGAGAGAATCCGGTAATTTTCCCAAAAAAACCATCGTTCAGAATCAGATAATAAATGAAACGGAAAAAATTTACGTTATGTATTCTTTTTGTGCAGCCCGGTACCAATTTACCCACGGACCGGTGCCAGTCCGTGGCCCGGGGGTTGGGGACAACTGCTCTAATTTGCTCTAGAACCCCAGTGAAGCTTTGTGTCCCTGGAGTTGTACAGACGATGCTTTAACAGGCTTCAAGGAAACATTTCACACAGTTTTCAAACAGTTTGACAAAATATTGTGTTAAAAGACTGGTTTAAAGTATCACATTTCACTATGCATATATACACGTATAATATACATACATCTCTACATTTAATATAGAAATATTTGATTTTTATTATTTATTTTTTTTTTATGAAATCTCATGGAATGGAGGTTTCCTACAAAATAAAGCAATCAATTAAAATCTAAAAATGATCACATACACTGGCTAGGCATAATATTATGACATTATAACATTATGAGCGGTGAAGTGAATAACACTGATTATCTCTCCATCATGGCATCTGTTAGTGGGTGGGATATATTAGGCAGCAAGTCGCCATTTTGTCCTCAATGTTGACATGTTAGAAGCAGAAAAAATGGTCAAATGTAAGGATTTGAGTGAGTTTGACAAGGGCCAAATTGTGATGGCTAGACGAATGGGTCAGAACATCTCCAAAACTGTAGCTCTTGTGGGATGTTCCTGGTCTGCAGTGTTCAGTGTATCAGTGGACCAAGGAAGGAACAGTGGTGAACTGGTGACAGGGCCAACGCTTGTGTGGTCTGATCCAACATACGAGCAACCGTGGCTTAAACTGCTAAAGAAGTTTGGGTAACAGTAACAGTAATGCTGGTTATGCTCGACGGGTCAGGACTGTTTTGGCAGCAAACGGGGGACCAACACAACATTAGGCAAGTGGTCATATTGTTATGCCTGGTCAGTGTATACAGAATTTTCATATATTGTATATAGTAAATATAGTATTTTTTTATATATATTTCATCAGTATGCACATTACAAATGTACCCTTTTTGCAAAAAAAAACAAAACAATGAACACTCACCCACTCTGACCAGGTACATATCTTGCTTTGTGATGTTGCAGACATACTGCCGAGGTGCATTAGAAAAAGGGATTCTGGGAGCAGGAGGTATCTGTTTGGTGGGCCCGGCAGATGTAGTTGTTGTTGTAGTGGTAGTCGTGGCTCTGGTAGGCGTCCGAGGTTTGTGAGCAGATGGGATTTTGACTGTTACAGCCTGGAGGACTGAACCCTGTGGGATCTCTGGTGGAGCTGTAAGAACTACATGTTGGTCACTGCCTGCTTTAAAATCTGGAAAAGCTGGACGAGGTGACCCCTTCCCTGGGTAAGAAGGTATTTCAGCAGGATGTTGATGATCTGTAGGAGAAATAGGGAGTATAGTAGATTTGTGTGAAGGGGTCGGGGTAACTCCGGGTATGGGGTGAGGTGTATCTACTTGATCCGTTACTGTTCTTGGGTCCATACCTAGAGAAGGGGCAAGTGTTTGTGTGGAAACTGTAGGCTGTGTGAGGGTTGCTGTGGGAGTGATATGAGGGGGGGTCAGGTGTGTCTGGTTGCGAGCAGCACTAGCATTTTCTTTGGCCAGTAGTGCATTATAGTACTCCATACTATTCATATCTGGAAGCAGCATTTCAGTGGGCTCAATAGGGTACAGTTCTGCCCAGTCAAAATCCAGGTCATCCTGGGCAGTATCAGGGACATAGGGCAAGCGGGGATCAGAGGGATGGGCAGTCCTTAGGCTAGTTCCATATCTGAGGGTTGCACTTGGTAGGAGATGCCTAGAGGAGAGGGTTAGAACTGGGCGTAATGGAAAGTCGGTATTGTAACGGACCCCAGCGCTGTCCTCCTCAGACTCATATGAGTCATACCCATGTGTGGGAATAGTGGTGACCAGAGAAAGGTCCTCCCCATCAGAGCCCATGAAGGTTAAAGTCTCCAGATAGTCTCCAGAACCCCAGTCCACCTCTGTAGACTGAGCAGAGTCCAGGTCTTCATGGGTGAGCAAAGTAGGAGGAGCTGGTGTAAGTGGGCTGTGACCATGAAGAGGAGGCATCTGACTTGGTGTGAGAAGGTCCGGTGGGCGTAGCAGCAGGTGAATGCCATGTGCGCTATCACCTAGGTTACCTGAGCCACCATCAGCACCTAGGGATGGAGTTGGAGCGATGCGGGATGCATTGACATGGCGAACAGGGTATGCAGGATGCTTGGTATGAGCTTTGCGTCTCGGGTTTTCGGAGTATTGCGATAAAGAGATCGGAGCTTGTTGTAAACCTGCGTGTGTCGGGAAGAATCCCGGGAAGAAGTCCCGTTTGGATAGCCCAGATGGGAGTTTCTCTGAGAATCAAGGAGAAAAAAAACACATAAAAGGACTAGAGATTAGAATTCAACATGATATATTCAACGTTATATAACCAAATGTGATTACTGTCACCATCCAGTGGTTCCTAATGTACTCATTGGAAAGAGTAAGAGTAATGGAAGAGTAATTCTGTATATAGGACAGTTCTGAATGGAAAACTCTCTTAGGACAGCTTACTTGTACCTCGAATGTTTCAACAAACCATAGTATTCTTGTTGATTACCAGTTTATAGAACCTATGACTCTATAGAACCTATGAAACTCTTAGATATAGGTAAGCAACAGAGGTGGAAAGAGTAATAAAATGTTCTACTTAAGTTAAAATACTGTTACTTTGATGAAATTTTACTTAAGTAATAAGGTAATTAAGTAAAGTTACCGGAATATTAAAAAAAATGTACCGGGCAAGTAAATTTTACCGACTTATTTTTTTTTCAACAGCAGGGGTGGGGTGGGGGATTCTATTGTAGTTTTAAAAAGGTTTGAAGGAACACTGTTACAAATTAAAGTGCAATAACAAAAAAAATCAAACTCACTACAGTCCAGAATTTGAGTCTAATGTGAGTTGTGCACTTTCGCAGCAAACATATTTTTCATTTTGTTTTTAAATGGGTCTGCATCATTCTTTTATTGTTCTCTACCCATCAGTAAATTAATCAGTGCAGGAGTTTCAAGGGCGTGATTTTTATTTTTATTATGTCATTATGATTAAAAAAAAACTCAAATGGAGTAATGCAAGTAAATTCAATTCGTTACTTTTCACCTCTGGTAAGCCACATGGGTTCTTGTTTTCCAAAGATTTCTCCAGAAACCTTTAAGGTTTACCAAAAAAAGTATGGCAAAAAGTTCTAGAGTCAACCTTTCATTCTCAGATCCTATCATTTTAACATGCTTAATGGCAAATGAAATTGGCAATGTGTTAAAAGATCCTATTCTTTTAAATACATTTATTCTCTTATGTTTTAGATCCACAAAAGCTCATATGATGGAAAGGACGCAGTTATTAAGAAGCATATTAGATTATCAGGTAACCAAGTGTTAATTGGTTCTAAAAATTAAATATAATAAGGTTTTGTTCATTCATTAATTCCTCTTCGTCACAATCAAGGTGGATTAGGAGTTTATTACATTAGGCATAATAGATGACCATTCCAGGCATTTATTCACACCAATTGGGCAAGTTAGGGCCACCAATCCACTTGGGAGCAGGAGGAAACCTGGAGAATCTATGCAGACATGGTTATAGCATGTGAAACTCAAAGCAGAAAGTATCCACCAAACTCAGGATTGAGCAGACCCTGAAGTTGAATCATCGCTACCTACTGCAACGCCAAAAATGGGAAGTCAATAAGTCAACAAACTCCTATCTATAAAACTGCAATAAAACATTTATCAAATGATTTGAGGTCAGTAATAATTGATAGATCATTCAAAAGCATGTTAAAACACAGACCAGCATGTTCTGCGTAACCTCACTGTCCATTTGTTTCAGCCCTCAAAGATAAAACACAGTGAAGAGGAGCACTTAGAGTTTCTGTGTGAGTTACTGTACATCTAGAATAGACTAATATTATATCAGGTGTACAGTAACAGTAGTGGGCTAATGATCCAGTTTTTCCTCTGTGTGATATTGAAGCTTTGAGAGTGAAGAGGTAATTGAGTCTGAGGCTCAATGGGCTGGATGGCTACGTAAATGGAACAGGCAGCATGTAGGAAGCTGGCAGCACTCTGCACTGGTTTGTGGGCCAGTGTGTCATTCCAACTCCATCTTCAGACAGAAGGGACGCCCAGCCAGCCGCTAACTCATCATTTTATGGATTGTCAGAAAGCCTTATAGAATATCCAAGCCAGACTGTTGTGCCAGAAAGATTTTGCACCCCAACTTTCAATCAGAAGCAACATCCAATTAGCAAATAAAATTTTGGATTTGGTCTATGCTGTCTGAAAGTTTCAATAGAAAACCCATTCCTATGTTCTCACTGCTAAAGCTCTGACTTATTGCTCGGCTCCGATCTGCCTTAATGATCCAGATCAGTGTTGGTAATTAAGTTGTACAATCCACTTTAATAGTGATTCATGAGTTTAATTAATTAATTGAATTAAATACCAGCATGGAATTTTGTTCTATATTGTCATGCAGTAAATAAAAAATATATATACAGACCACCTTAGGAACGAGTTACGTTCCGGATGACCGTTTGTACCATGAATTTGTTCCTAAGTTGTTACTGTGTTCATTATTGACTACGCATATCTCCTAATGATGTAAGAGCTATAAATACTATCAAATTAACAATAGAATATAGTAAAAGTAATTGAAATACTGTATGCAATAGTTTGCATTAAGTAATTAAAAAAATAATAAAAATTCATAAAATTAAAAATTCACGTTAAAAATTGATTGGCCCGGCGGCTATCCTCCGCTTTTCATTTTTTCGATTCTAACTAATTTGTCTTTAAGGACCGGTTTGTTCGTATCTGCTCACCAATCAAACAGAGCAATATTTTTAAAAATCAATAAAAAATAAAACACTCCATTTTTGGGTATTTTACATTCATTTTACTATTAATCCTCAGCAGTGAATTAGATATTCTCCATTATGTTTTAGGAAAGAAGTAGGAATGAATCAGGGGATGTGGTAGCTCAGTGTTTAAGCTGTGGGACCTCTGATTGGAAGGTTGTTAGTTCAAATCCCTACAACAACAAAGTACCACTGCTGGGCCCTTGAGCAAAGCTCTTAACCCTCAACTATTCAGCTGTATAAATACGAGGGGTGTTCAAGTCAAACCAGGACTTTATAAAAGTTTATAAAATAAACAATTTTCTATTAGTACGCCTGAACCATCCTAGGACAGCGTGCTTTACTGGTGATCAGGGAACTACCATGGCCGGGGTCATTACTGACGGACGTATCCCATTCAAATGTCTTACTGCGGCTGAGCGTGTCACAAGAAACTTCATCACCACATGCTGTTCCAGGCAAGCTGCCACTGCTGGGCCCCTAAGCAAGGCCCTTAATGCTCAACTATTCAATTGATTGTATATATACAGTGCCTTGCGAAAGTATTTGGCCTCCGTAACTTTGCGACCTTTTGCCACATTTCAGGCTTCAAACATAAAGATATAAAACTGTAATTTTTTGTGAAGAATCAACAACAAGTGGGACACAATCATGAAGTGGAACGAAATTTATTGGATATCTCAAACTTTTTTAACAAATAAAAAACTGAAAAATTGGGCATGCAAAATTATTCAGCCCCTTTACTTTCAGTGCAGCAAACTCTCTCCAGAAGTTCAGTGAGGATCTCTGAATGATCCAATGTTGACCTAAATGACTAATGATGATAAATAGAATCCACCTGTGTGTAATCAAGTCTCCGTATAAATGCACCTGCACTGTGATAGTCTCAGAGGTCCATTTAAAGCGCAGAGAGCATCATGAAGAACAAGGAACACACCAGGCAGGTCCGAGATACTGTTGTGGAGAAGTTTAAAGCCGGATTTGGATACAAAAAGATTTCCCAAGCTTTAAACATCCCAAGGAGCACTGTGCAAGCGATAATATTGAAATGGAAGGAGTATCAGACCACTGCAAATCTACCAAGACCTGGCCGTCCCTCTAAACTTTCAGCTCATACAAGGAGAAGACTGATCAGAGATGCAGCCAAGAGGCCCATGATCACTCTGGATGAACTGCAGAGATCTACAGCTGAGGTGGGAGACTCTGTCCATAGGACAACAATCAGTCGTATACTGCACAAATCTGGCCTTTATGGAGAGTGGCAAGAAGAAAGCCATTACTTAAAGATATCCATAAAAAGTGTCGTTTAAAGTTTGCCACAAGCCACCTGGGAGACACACCAAACATGTGGAAGAAGGTGCTCTGGTCAGATGAAACCAAAATCGAACTTTTTGGCAACAATGCAAAACGTTATGTTTGGCGTAAAAGCAACACAGCTCATCACCCTGAACGCACCATCCCCACTGTCAAACATGGTGGTGGCAGCATCATGGTTTGGGCCTGCTTTTCTTCAGCAGGGACAGGGAAGATGGTTAAAATTGATGGGAAGATGGATGGAGCCAAATACAGGACCATTCTGGAAGAAAACCTGATGGAGTCTGCAAAAGACCTGAGACTGGGAC
>JAAIIK010000017.1:10643429-10654373 GCA_014706435.1 Silurus glanis | reverse complement strand
ATATATATATATATATATATATATATCAGAGGTGGGAAATAATAAAGTTCAAATACTTTGTTATGGTACTTAAGTAGATTTTTCTGGTATCAGTTCTTTACTTCACTATTTATTTTTTGGACACTTTTTAGTTTTACTCATTACATTTTTACACAAATATCTGTACTTTCTACTTTTAACATTTTCAAACCAGGCTTGTTACTTTATTTTAAGTAATTTGGTGAAATGTCAATGTTTGTTCTTCTCAATGCGGCGTTTTCAGTCCATCAACCTGTTTCCTGTAATTGCACGGCTTTTTCAATCTACCACTGGTGTATCACTTCCTGACTCTCACACATCACAAATGTTGACTAGTTTACTAAGCAAACAAGGAGCAAGTCAGAATTCAAAAATAAGTCTGGGGTTAACGTGGATGAGACAGAGGGAGTCAGTGAGGTAAACATGACTGAGTACAGAGACATTCCTGATCACATGATCATCATCTTTTCACTGCTTGTGTATGCATTTTTTGCTTGACCATTTTTTATGAAATATATAAATAAATAAATATTTGTTTAAAAAAGAGCCGAAGTTTAAACCTTCAAAGCAACACACGTTCATTCACGACGTCCTTCCTTTTCTCAGATATTAAATATAAATAAATAAACTCCACCGAAAAAGAATTTTTAATCAGTAAACATTTGTTTTACTGATGTACCAAGTCGTAAATCAGCACCAAAATCCACCATGATGAACACAATTATCCCTCTGGGGTCGACAAACGCGTCGGCGCGTTTTGTGCCATTTTTGGTTTCACGAATAATAAACATACCGTGCCCATGTTGATTAGAGTATTAAAAACTCATACCAGATACCACAGCTTCCGCTCGGATCTCGGCATGCTTGACAGACATATCTTCATGGATGAGTGCTCACCAACTAAAAGTCAACCCCAGCAAAACAGAACTGCTGGTCATCCCAGGTGATTCATCTCCAGGTCAAGATCTCCAAATAACACTTCATGACTCTCTGCTCTCCCCTTCAGCCACTGCTCGTAACCTTGGGGTAACTATAGACAATGAACTGTCCTTCTTCCCACATGTCGCTAATGTGGCTCGTTCTTGTCGATTTCTTCTCTATAACATCCGAAGGATTCGACCATTTCTCTCCATACAGGCTGCCCAGGTGCTTGTTCAGTCTCTTGTCATTTCAAGACTTGACTACTGCAACTCTCTGCTGGCAGGTCTTCCCCTGAACGCTATTCGTCCACTGCAAATGATCCAAAACGCAGCTGCACGACTTGTGTTCAATCAGCCCAAGTTCTCCAACACCACCCCACTGCTGCGCTCCCTTCACTGGCTTCCAGTAGCTCCACGTATCAGATTCAAAACACTGATGTTTGCCTACAAAGCCAAAAATGGACCAGCACCATCTTACCTCAGTGACCTCATCACATCTCGCACTGCACCACGCTGTCTGAGATCCTCCAGCACTACTCGACTGGTACCGCCTTCTCTCAGAATGAGAGGTAAGTACACTTCAAGGCTCTTCTCTGTTCTGGCACCGAGGTGGTGGAATGAACTTCCCCTAGATGTCCGTACAGCAGAGTCCCTGACTATCTTCAAGCGACGACTGAAGACCTACCTCTTCCTGAAATACTTAAATCAGCACTTTCCAAGTTTGTAGAATTCAAGGGTTATATTTATATTAAGTTTGTAATCTAGCATACCAGTGTAGATTTATTCATTACTAGAGACTCAAAGCACTTTTGTACGTCGCTCTGGATAAGGGCGTCTGCTAAATGCCGCAAATGTAAATGTAAAAAAACTTGAAAAATATAAAATTAAGGTACATTTAGGACAGATAAAAATGTGTAATTAATTTGCGATTTATCGTCAATTAACTCATTATAATCATGTGATTAATCACGATTGAATATTTTGATCGATTGATAGCCCTAATATATGACGTGACGTCCAGTTACCAGCGTGACACTAAAACAGGTAGTAGTAATGGCTACTTTTTACTCAAAACCTCTGCAGCACTCATGCGTCTGTTTTTTGAAGCAGCTTCTGCACCTGACGCACAGCACGAGGATATAACTTCTTTAATGGACCCTTGCGAGGTCTGTTTCTGAGTGGAACACGTCTTGGAAAACCTCTGTATGACCCTGAACTGTACTGCATCTCAAGTTTCAGGGTGTTGCTGATCTTCTTATAGCCTCAGCCGACTTTGTGGAGAGCAACAATTCTTATTCTCAAATCATCGTACAGCTGTTATCACTCAAGGTGTACTCACTTTTGTTTAAATGATTTAATCACACTAAATCTGGTGTGTGTGTGTGTGTGTGTGTGTGTGTGTGTGTGTGAGTGTAAGTGTAAGTGTGAGAGAGAAACCCACTTTAGAGACTGGTTCTTGTCCTTGGTCTTGTGCTCCACCATTATCTTGGCTGACTGACCCACGGTGAAGGCAAAAGTGCCGTGGACGTGTTGAGGGTATCGCAGTTTGTGAATATGCTTCCGGAAAACCTCGGCCAGGTCTGACGCCACCTCCTCATCAAACGCTATCTTTATCAACTGTGGAGGAGAGAGAAGAGAAAGACAGGGAGAGAGAGAGAGAGAGAGAGAGAGAGAAGGAGAAAAGATGAGTAAGTGAAGTAAGAGGAAGTACAGGAAGTGGAAAGCTTGTGTGTGCGTGTGTGTGTGCGTGTGTGTGTGCGTGTACAGCACCTGAAAGGTACAGGAGCGGAGCTGCAGACCCTCCTGTACATACTGGTCTATGGGTAAATTGGATGATTGAAGTTTCTTCTCCTTAGTGAGGGAGGCCACGGGGAAGGAGCGCGTCACAACCTGCTCTGCAACTGGGCGCACACAGAGTACAGACATTCACCGACACACATACATACAAAAAGACACGCAAAAAGACGCACACACACACACACACACACACAAAATGTTATGCTGATTCAATACACACAAGCTAATTGAAAGTCTGTGAAGTGTGTGTGCATGATATTCGCATACTCTACTTTAATTGGTCAATTATATTAAATTGAAAATATATCAGACATTATAGGTATAATTGATCAAATATAGAACACAACATTAGTCTAAATATTGTGTGTGTAGAGTCGAGCAGAGCGTGTGTGTGTGTGTGTGTGTGTGTGTGAGAGCAGTGTTCTCCTACCCAGCGGGTCGTTGGGTGTGCCCTTGAAGATGATCCTGTAGGTGGTGAGGAAGATGGCACCCTCAGCAGGCAGGAGTGGAGGACCGCCCCTTACCCCCGTGGCCTCGTCCCGACCATCTGACAGGAGGTGCACACGCATAGCATCCATCACAAACTCCTCACCCACCAAGAGAGTGGGCCTCAAGAGCTTGGGCTGAGACAAAAAATAAATAAACTCATTCCAGTTATTTATTTCAGATTTTTTTTTTGTTCAACATTATCTATTAAAAATAAGCATATTTTAATATAATAATTGATTAATTAGACACACGACGAGTCCTCTAAAATGATCATGCCAACACGCACAGCAAAAAATAAATAAATGAAAGCACACACACCAGGCACATTTTCATTAAGTTCCAGGAACCGTTCGGGGAACTAAAGTTTTCTGGAAACTTCTTAACAAGAACTATTAATTGTAGTAGACAATTATTGTAGACAAATGACTTAAGTGTTAGAAAGGGTGTGCAGTAAGTATCACACAGACGAGTCGCCTGGCATGGGCACTAGTTGGCGCTGTGAGGATGTCTAATAAAAATGCTGAAACGCTCGTGTTTTCTGAAGGACGCCATTTGGACAGTCAAGTGCACAAGACAATGCGGGGAAAACCAATTTTCGAAGTGAAGAAGTGTGTGTGCACCTCTTTCTCTTGCCCTGTACATCTAATTAAAAGTACTGAGGCAACTCTGAGCCATGGGTTACACACCACCGTGAATTCTTCTCAGCTAGCTCCAGAGGTCCATCCACAATAAGGATTGTAAGATTCAGCGATTCTAATCAGTGCACCTGCATAAAAGATGGGCTGCATAAATTTTTTAAAAAGCGTGCATAGAATACTTGGCATTTGTACCCCGGTGCATCATTTTTAACATATTTGCATAGATAAAAAAACTATTTATTTATATATAATTAATAGTAGAAAGGCGTCTATACTTTCTTATTCTCGTTACAGAATACAGATTAACATGGCAGAGGTAGAGCTGCATCTTCCCAAAGACAGAACAGTAGAAGAGCGTCTGGTTTTATTTCGTCTTTTTACTTTTTCTGCAAAATCCTGTTTGTGAAAGAGTAAATTTATGATTTGCGGTCTGTCTGAACCAAAGAAATAAACGTATTGAATTGCAGGGCATCATACTTTTTCCATCGTATCATACTGCATTGAATCGCATCGCGCTGCATCCTACTGGTGGTGAATCGTATCGCATCGGTAGCTGCTTCATTTGGATCTTTAATGTATCGTCGGCTATGCAGCAAGATGTGATTCGCATCAGCCCCGGTTATGAAGATGCACCTCCCTAATCCAGGCTGTTGGGATGTCACCGATACAGGAGTTGAACTTGGTGGGAAAACGCCTTTGAAAAGACGCCTTTGAACACATCACACCATCACATTTCTGCATTGTTTATACCGTTGTTTTTGCTTTTTTTGTTCAAAAGAAAAAACACGAC
This sequence comes from Silurus glanis, assembly GCA_014706435.1. NCBI lineage: Eukaryota > Metazoa > Chordata > Actinopteri > Siluriformes > Siluridae > Silurus > Silurus glanis. The sequence goes on along the minus strand of JAAIIK010000017.1, from coordinate 10,649,721 downwards.
GTGTGGTTTGATCGGCCCACAGCATATTTAAAGGCTAATAAGAATGAAGCCTCCAGACCGAGTGTAATGATGTGTTGCGTTTGTGTTTCCTGTTAATGGCAAAAACAAAAAATCCAAGGATGTGCAATGCCTTACGGGCGAGTTCTTAGAGACAAACTTCAACCAGGTGGGCTCCAGCCACATTCCACATACATATAGGGGGCAAACGTTGCTATTAAATCACTGAGAAACAGCAGAATCGGATGGTATTAGACTTTGTGCTTATTCCAGCAGGGGGTGAAAGTGAGAGAAGGGTGGAAGGACTAAACAAAAAAAACCCAGCATGCACCACGCTAGTGTGTCGTCTCACACACACGTACCTGCTGGGGGTACTCTGACTCTGTGGTGGTGATGGTGGTGGGGGTGCTATAGGTGGGTGTGGGCGTGGGCGTGCCTGTCTGTGGAGTCGAGCCCAATGTAAAATTTTGAGTTGGTTACCTTTTGGATAGGAGGCAGCCTCTTGCTCTCTCGGTGGACCGCTTCCAACGTCTCGATGTGCATCTGAACGATATCTGGGGGCGGAAAACGCACCGGATTAAGCGAAAGTCAGACCGAGAGGGTTTAGACGGCGTGCGCCCGGTGGAGCCGTTTCTACCTGGTATCATGATGTGAAGGGCCTTCAGGTGTTCGTTGGTCACGCCGCTCTCATTGCACACTTTGTCTACAAAGCGGTTGATGAAGCGAACCACCGAATTGGCCACGTCGGAGCTCTCTGCGTCCTCAAAGCCGCTCTCGGTGTCGTAGCTCTCGGCCATACTGCCTGCGATGCTACACACACACAAACACACACACATTAGAAACACACAATTCAGTGCGCCCGGCCTAGTTTTTTAGTACTAAATCCAATGAGGTGTGGTCTGTGTGTTATGAATAAGCATTCGAGTCCACGTGAGACGTCTGTTTCTTTCTTTCCAGTCGCTATGAGCCGAGTTGGCCGTATCTCTGTTTGTTTTGGTGTGTTCGAGGATTTACAGCTCGGTGTGTTTGCATGCTCGAGAGAATATCGGTAAGCGAGTCGTATGACGGAGCGGCTTGTCCTTATTCGGCCTCGCGAACTCTCCGCGAATACCACAGCACTTTGACAACTTTGTGTGTGAAGATTCTCAGGAGGCTTTCTGCAGGTTTCACCAAGTCAAACTGAAGACTTTTTTAAGACCTTTTTTAAACACACGCTAATTCGTTGTTAGCGGCTAGCCTTTACGTCTGTGGTACAATCCAAGATTGAGATTCGCACCGGTAACAGAAGCTGATCGGCTGTTGCATGTTGGAGTCGTAATACTGCAAATTATATTTTGGCTCGCAAAAGAAAGAACTACAACATCGCGGAAACTAACAAACAAAAACATTCTAAAGCATTTCCATGAGTATTAAAGGAAGCGCTGATGGACATCGGAAAAGACCAGTTTAAAATGATTTAAGACCTAGAACAGTGCATTTAAGACGTTTTAGGGCCTAAAATGTAGATTTTTTTTATTTTTAAGACCTTTTTAAGACCTCGGACTAAAAAAGCATATCGATCCAACCAGATGGAAGTCCACGTGACGTTTCTCGCTTCTTCAGTCTGAGGGAAGTTGGGTTCCACAAATTTGTATGCTCGAGGGTCGAGGGGTTTAAGAGGAAAAGAAATCGTTAGACTGTAACTACCCAGTGAAGGAGGGAGTGTATAGAAGTATAGTATAGGAAGGTGGTAGCTCGGTAATCTCAAATCACAGCACCATCAAGTTACCAATGATGGGGCCCTTGAGCAAGGCCCTTGATCCTCAATGGCTCAGTTGTAGTTTTGTCACGTATCTGTAATTTACTGAAGTGTTTCTATTTGGGGAGACTTTAACTTTACTACATTTCAAAAAGTCAAATATCTGACTTTTTACTCAACTACATTTTGCGAATTCAGTCGTTCCTTTTTATTTATTAAGATAAAAACGTAATTGGTTGAAACCGCAGCAATCCACCAATCAGGGTCAAGCGCACACTGTGGTTTAAACGTGTTCTGATTGGCGCTTGATGGTTTCTACTGATCACCAAAATACAGTTCAGCATCAGTTCAACAGCAAGCAGAACATTTAGAGAGGAATAAATGATGGAAGAAACTCCTGACTCGACACACGTGGCCTTTTTTTTTTTTTTTTTTTTTTTTTTTTTTTTTAAGTATTTGAAAAAGAAGGTTTAGAGTGAGAGATGGAAAAAGTACACACATCCTTGACTCAAGTAGAAGTACAGATACTTATGTTTTAAAAGACTCGGGTAAAAGTTGAAGTACTGACTATCCTTTATTACTCAAGTTAAAGTAAAGAAGTTTGGGCTCTGACATGTACTTAAGTAAAAAGTAATCATTACTACTACATGTTCTAGTGTCATGCCGGTAACTGGACCTCACTTCATATTAATATATTAATACAAAAGAATTACAAATTTTGTTGTCTAATTAATGTGTCCAGGCTGAACAACCACCATATAGAACACAAGCAGAGAAAAGATGATGATGATCAGGTCAACAAAAACATTAAAATAAAGTAACGAGGCTGGTTTGAAAATGTAAGAAGTAGAAAGTACAGATGTTTGTGTGAAAATGTAATGAGTGAAAGTAAAGAATAAATAGTGAAGTACTGATACCAGAAAAATAGTGTTTGTATAATTATTAGCATTCTATTAATCTAATTTCATTTCTTTATATTCTTTCTTTTCCTGCACTTTTTCTAGAATAATATTTTACCTCGTGTACTTTGTGTACTTCATCCATCACCGTGTAAATACAAGTTACGATCAAAAACCTCGATCCAGGCAGATAAAAGTCCAGCTAACGCGACTCGACTTCCAGATTCTACAACAGTTGTGTTATAAGTTTCCCCGACCTGTTAGTGACGAAGCTGTTGCTGACGCTCTCAACCTCGGCCAGGCCGGTGGTGCGCAGCAGGCGGTTCTTGCTGGTGTCGAGCGGCAGCAGCAGGTAGCTCATGCGGTTGGCGTAGTGAATGGCCTGGCTGAACACGGTGCTCTCCTCCTTCTGCACGCGCTCCTGCTGACACTCTTTGCTCAGAGTCGGCCACAGGCGCGTCTGCTCCGACGCCATCTCCAGAGCGCTGACCTGCTCCGGCCTGCCCGCACCATCCTCATCCTCAGAGAGGGAGAAATGAGAGGCGGAGATGTCGGGGTAAATAGAGTATTATTAAAGGTGATTTATTAAAGTCTGATGTGGAAATGCCACCATTATTATGGTATTACAGATACAGTTACACTATACTGCCAAAAGTTTGTGGACACCTGGTCATAAGTATGGTATGTGCTTTTTTTAGTCCCAATTTGCGCTTATAATTCCCTCCACTCTTCTAGGAAGATGTTTTAGATTTTAGATTGTGCTTGTGAAGATCAGAGGTCCATAGCAGGAGATCCTCCAAACCATATCTTCATGGAGCTCGCTTTATGCACGGCGGCACTGCCATGCTGGAACAGGTTCGAAATTCCAAGTTCAAGGGAATGCAAAATTTTATTAGACAGCATGGTGTCCCAATACTGTCCATATAATCTATATGTATAGTTATGTTTACAGATTTTCATTCCACACATATTTTGCTATTATGTGCAATAAACTCGATAATAAAAATTAGTTACAACTATTATTGTAGTCTGACTTTCTGCCATCTGTTTTCACTGCTGTTACGCTTTTCATTTTACTTAATATATAACTTAATATGTATAGTATTTACATTTTTGTATTTTTTATTTCTCTTTAATCTTTACTTTAATCTTTTACTGTAAAAAACTGCAACCAAACTTTTCCCCTATGGGACCAATAAAGTATTCTGATAATACACACTATGTGGGAAAAAATATTGGGACACCTACATTTTCCAGCCATATGTGGTTCTACAACAAACTGGTGCCACAAAAGTGTACAGGATTGTCTTTGGATGTGGTAGCAATAAATCTTCTCCTCACTTGGACTAGCAGTACTACCCCTGTACACAAAGCCAGCTCCATGAAGATATGCTTGACATGGGTTGGAGTGGAAGATCTTGAGCAACCTGCCGGAGCTCGGACTTCGACCCTACTTAAAACCTTTGGGATGAATTGGAACGCAATCCTGCCCCCTTCACCTGTTATTTATGATTTATTTATGACTTATTTATGATTCAGTGAAATGTATGTATTGGTCGAATTATTCTGTCGAAGCTGTCGAGCTAAAAGACGATGTGTTCTTACAGATCCTGCTGTGGATCGCTCGTCTGTCTCCAGATAAAGAGCTCTGATATGGTTCTGTACATCGCTGTAAAACATGGCCTCCCAAAACTGCATGTTGGTCCACACCATGTGCTCCTGCACACAGCTGTATGCAAACTGAGTGATGCCTCCAGCAAGTTTCTGCAACACACACACATACACACAATTAGAAACAGATGTTTAGAGGCTCAGTAAAGCTGCTGACTGGGTTGCAGAGTCTGGTATGTGTGAGAGGAGAGGAAAAAAGTCGGAGGAATAAACTGTGGTTGGTGGTAGGCATAAAATTAACTTGCCTAAAGGTTAAAGGAACTTTCTCCCTCTCATACCCACACACGTTTCTAAAAAGTGCGCAGACAGTAAAGTTACATGAGTTATCAGTGTCTCGCTCAGTCTGAGAGCAGAACAGCCACGTGCACATTTTCCTTAAAGAGACACAGACCTCTAATCCAGTCAGAGTCTAAATATAACCACACTGAACTGCTGTACTGCACTAATGTAGAGCACTGAGAAAACTTCAGGAAGGATAAACAGAAGGAACGAAATAAAGGTAGGGAGGACGAAAGGACAGAAGAGGGAAAAAAAGGATAGAAGGATTTAAGGTAGGAAGCAAGAAAAAGTGTACAGAAGAAATGTAGGAAGCAAGAAAGGAAGGAAGGAAGAAAAGGTGTACAGACAAAATGGGGGACGGAAAAAGAAGAGAAGGAAGAATTAAAATATCAAAGGAATGCAGATAAGGAAGTAAAGAAGGAAGGAAGGACAAAAAACAAGAAAGCAAATATGCAATAAAAGAGAGAGAGGAGGGAAGAAAAAATAAAAAAAGGAAGAGAAGAGAAGAGAAGAGAAGAGTAAATACTGAATGGACTGAGGGACTGGATTCTCGGTTACTGATCACGTTTATTCGTCACGTGATGATCAGCAGCTCACAGTAACAGTATGTTGTGGTCTGAATCACATCACTGCTTGGCTGATCGTCCTGTCGATGAGTGTGTGAAGAAAAGGTGGCCTCAGTCTGAGACGTAGCTGTGGTGTGTTGTGGCTGATGTGATGTCGTGTCATGTGATGCCATGAGATCATGTCATGTGATGTTATTTGCGTGTCATGTGATGCCATGTCTGGATGTGATTTTGATGTGATGTGAACGTACCCGACAGAAAGCAGTGACGAGGGGCAGGAGAGCTGCTGCAATGCCATGTTCATCCATGTGAGAGCAGTCCTGTTTTTACACACACACACACACACACACACACACACACACACACACACACACACACACACACACACACACACACACACAGAGCAAGTTACATGAGGCAATTTCCATGATATATGCATTTACACACATACAGATATGTATAAACAGACATACACAATATAATGCTATATATATATATATATATATATATATATATATATATATATATATATATATACACACAATACAAATCAAAGAAAGAAATTAAGAAAGGAAGAACAGGAGGAAAAACGGAAGGAAGGAAGGATGGAAGAAAGGGAGGGAGGAACGATTGGAGAAAGGAAAGAATGACCGAAGGAAGAAAGGCAAGAAGGAGGGAGAGAAGGACGAAAGGACAAGAAAAATAATGGGAAATAAGTAAGTAAGGGGGAAAAAAAGAAGGAACAAAAGATGGAAGGAAGGAAGGGCAAAAAAAATGAATGGAAAGTAATGAAGGAAAGAAAGGAAAGAAATGAATTAGCAAAGAATAAAGGAACAGAAATAGAAGAGAAAAGAAAAGAAGGAAGGAAGACACACGTGAAGGAAGAAAAGCTGTGAGGAGGTGGAGGTGGTGAAGGTGAGGAGAGTGAAAATCTCAGCAGTACCTGCAGCGCGCAGTTCATCATGCGCACGATGTAGTCGAACTGTTGGTCATCCAGTACGGCTCTATTCTGCAGCACGTGTTGGTTCAGCTCCTGAGTCAAACACACACGAGCTGCACGCCCTTTCAGCGCCCGCAACACCGCCGGCATCAACTACACACACACACACACACACACACACACACACACACACACACACACA
>JAAIIK010000017.1:10625278-10640565 GCA_014706435.1 Silurus glanis | reverse complement strand
TATATATATATATGTGATGCTTTGGCAAAATTGTAGGTAGACGGTTGTGGCAATAAAGTACTTTAAACTTAAAATCGCCGCGGCGAGAAAGACAGATAATCGGACAGACAGACAGAGAGACAGATACATAAACAGCCGAAAGAAAGCCAGACAAATAAATAAAAGTTTGACAGGAATATAAAGTCAGACAGCTAGACAGACCGAGAGAAAAGAGAGAAGACAACAGACAGATAAACAGAAACCAGACTGATAAACGAATTTGCAGCTGTGCAAAAAAAAAAAAACGAACCAAACAACCAAGATTAAAAAACGCTTCCTTTTAAAATTGTTCTTTTGTTTCTAAGCAGATTTGCAAATGTGGAAGAAATCACAAAAAATTCTGAAAGCTCTTCTGGAAGAAACCCAAATACAAAGAAATCTGCCCCTCATGGCGTCAAAAAAAAAAAGGCCATTTTCGGGCGGAAAAACATACCGAACCCGGAAGGAGTGCATTTGGCACAGAAATACTTTGGCCACTCTTTCACAGTGATCAATGGGAAAAAGTTAAAAAGAGCAAATTGTACTAGTCCCTTTCAGGAAGTTGGCACGAAGAAGGAAGTCACACTGTCAATTACTGAGTGAAAATACACAATAAATACTATTTTCACAGGCGCTTTACTTCCCCATTGTGCCCAAGTGTTAACACTATTGTTACTATCAACATTAGGTTTTTTCTTTCACACACAAACCTGAAGTTCAGATCACTACGCAATAGACTACACAATACATACTAGAGCTCGACCAAATCATCAGTTTTGCCGATTAATCGGCACTGATAGTTGCTGGAACTATTGGCAAAAATCCACACCAATAGTTTTTCCGGGTCATTACGAGAGCGGCCTCTAGTGGTGAATCACTGGCACCATGTGCTGTTTGTTTTATATTTTTTATTTATAATTTATTAATAATATAATTATATTCATTCATATATTTATTCAGATTTATTTCATTTAGCACCTTTTCATGATTCTGTACTGTTTTTTTTATTTTTGTAATAAATTTCAGTACTTTTTTGCATGATGTGTTATGCATGTTTGTTCTTTTTTTTTTTTTATTGCATATCCATTTTAAAAACTATAGGTTATCGGCGAATACGATCCACAAAAGTATTGGGACACCTGGTTTTACCAGCCACATGTGGTTCTTTCCCAAACTGTTATCGCAAATGTTGAAGGCACACAATTGTAAAGGATTTCTTTGGAAGCAGTAGCATGAAAGTTTCCCTTCTTTAGAACTAGGAGACTCGAACCTGCTCCACCATGACAATGTCCCCTGTCCACAAGCAAACTCCATGAAGATATGATTTGCATGAGTTGGAGTGGAAGATCTCCTGCTATAGAGAATCTTAGGGATGAATTGGAACCCTGATTGCACCCCAGGCATCCTCACATCATCTACATCAGTACCTGACTTTACTCACACCCATGTGGCTGATAATCTGCACAAGCAGTGGAATCCAGTGAAACATCTTCCCAGAAGAGTGGAGGGAATTATAAGAGCAAATTGGGACTTAATGTGGAAAAATCACATACCAAATTTTGACCAGGTGTCCGCAAACTTTGCCAATGGAGTGTATATATGTGTATATATATATATATATATATATATATATATATATATATATATATATATATATCGGTATCGGTAAAATCCACTATCGGTTGACCTCTAATTCATCCAAACTCATTAATTACACTGAGGCATCAAGGATCTGAGATGCGCAGAGGTAGAAACGGGGACATACGTTTTTGAATAGATGCTCCGCCAGCTCCTTGATGTGGTTCATCACTTTGTGCAGGTCGTTCTGCTCGCGCCGGATTCGCTCCACCTGGTTGGCGATGAGCTACATGAAAACGAAACAGACGGATGAAATAAAAACGCGCTCATCGCATCAATACGGCAGGATACTTTTCTAGCGACCGATCTGAATCTCACATCGTCGAACAGGTCCGTGGGTCTGTACGGCGGCCCTCGCTCAGACACGAAGCCCGCAAACGCCATGCCGTCCAGCACCTTCATCAGGAAGTCGTCCTCGGAGAGCGTTCGCTGACCCAGAAAGGCAGCCTGGAGAGAAAAACGGAAAAAAAAATGATAAATGAAAATACAGAAAAAAAAAAAAAAGGCTGTGTGAGGTAAAAGTTAGTCGCAGCAGGACCTTATGGAAGCGAATGACCGGCTCGGGGTGAATACGGATGATATGCAGACACCAGCGATATCCATGGAAGAGCTGCGCGAAGAGCCACAGGAACACGGCACGGACCTCTTTGTCCTACAGGGCAGAAGACAATGGTGTCAGATCAGTGGAGATCCATCGTTGTGTAAAGGTGTGAGCTTCACAGTATCGTACCTGGATCCTTAATGGCGAGGGCTGCGCGGAGGACGGAGGGAAGGCGTGATCTGCTACTGACAGCTCCGGATCCAGCACCTAGGCAGCACAAGCATCCACATTAAATCTCCACCCAAAAAACACACGAACCAACCAAACATGATGAATCTGATGCCGCAATCGAGATCACATGACCTTTATTCATGTAGGCTTGTGCGAAATGATGTAATCATGTCTGCACGATTATTACTCTACCGCAATATCGACATCTAGTGGCGTTTACGCATCTGTTATATGCACGTTATCAAAAAGTACGCCAACCAGTGCACAAATCATGTGACTCGAACTTTTCTATATCAACCGGCAAACCCCTTGAAGCTCCGCCCCCTTCTACTAATCTTTTGAAAAGCGCTTACTTTCTGTCTAAATCTGCTATAGAGCACTGACCTCACCCTAATAAACATCTTTGAGATGAACTAGAACACACCCCAGGTCTCCTCACCTCACCCTACATCAGTACCTGACTTTACTAACACCCTTGTGGATGAAGGAGCACAAATCTCCACATGCGCACTCCAAAATCTAGTGGAACATCTTCCCAAGAAGAGTGGAGAGAGTTATAACATGTGGAATGGGGTGATCAGAAATCACATATAAATCTTATAGTAAGGTGTCCACAAACTTTTGCCTATATAGTGTAGGTTTAAATGTCAATTAACTATGTGAAAGGTATAAACATTCAAAAATCAGGAAGCAATCTAAATTAATACACAAAAAATATGTAAAGGCTGCTAATAATTAAAATGGATTAAAGAAAAGTACTGCTTTGCTGATGTTGTTTCATAATTTTAATGGAATTGTTGGAATAATGGAATAATGTGAAATTCCTGAACCTAAAAATCATCAGAAAGAATGCGATTGATGTGTGCTATATTTACCTACAGCCCTACAGCTAGTTGTGCTCAGTGCTAATTTTAGCTCATGTACGTGTATACTATCAGTCACCTGACTTGTGTGGAGCAACAACCTGTCAATTTGTGACTGAGCGCACTTTGGTTTACGTCACGCTGCATTTATCTGAAGAGCATTTCTTTTGTATGATGAAGAACTTTGGCAACGTATTTGAAAAGTAAAAAAAAAAAACGAATAGAAGAAAAAAAAGGAAACCTTTATATGATAAAGAACTTGTGGCCAAGTTCTTTTGCGCAAAAAAATTAACTAAATATAAAAATAAAAATACAAAATTGAGAGAGGGGGAAATTAACTAATGATATGATTATAGAACTTTGGCCATGTGCTTGTGCAGCGAAAAAATTATAAAAAAAAGAAAAAAGAAAATGAAAACGAAGCCCGTTGTAAAAAATTTATTTTTGTTTGCTAATATATTTTCTATTTTCTAGACTGACTTGTTCTTGCATGGCGTGTATGACTCGATTTTATGCTTTTGTTAAATTAAAAAGGAACGAGTAAAAAAAAAAAAAAAAAAAGAAAGAAAAACTACAAATAAATAAATAAATAAATCGAAAGTTTCCATTAGTTTCTACAGAGACAGAAAAATAGCAGCACACTGACTTCTGTCAGAGAGCCACTGAGAGAGAAAACAGAAAGAGAGAGAGAGAGAGAGAGAGAGAGAGAGAGAGAGAGAGAGAGAGAGAGAGAGAGAGAGAGAGAGAGATACACATTCTGGCCTTCATTCTATACTCATAAAGCACTTCATACTCCTCCATACTCCTCCTTTCACTTTCCCTGGTCGTATGCGGCAAACGCACCAATTACGGCACGTAGCTGGCATACGGAATCGAATCATTCCCTCCGAATGAGACCAAAAACTATTCCCAACACCACAACACAACTCCAGCACCCGAGAGGAAAATCCCGTTCGCAAGGGCGAGCTCGTTCCCATCAACGTGAAGAAAAAAAAAAAACCCTGACAGCTATTATATTTCATCTCTTACACAACTCTAAACAAACACAACTGCGGTGCTTTCAATTTAAAAGCGGGACGTTTCAAAAGCGAGCACGTGGCGCTGAGGGGATTTCTGAGAAAGTCGAGAAAATACTGCCTTTGCACAGGCTTGAAAAAAAGGTCATTATTTCTTACATAAACACATAAAGAACCTAGAACACACTTAACAATTTGTACAATCCAAACAGAAGTTCATCAGAGTTATGACACAAAGTAGATTTAGTAGAAATAGATTATGCATTGGAATAATTTCCAATGCAAATAAAGCGTTGTTTATCTTAACATACATATGCATACTCAATAAAACATTGAAAACATAGAAATGTAATAAATCATCAATATAGATTTTTTTCATGAGCTTCCTGGTGCACATATGCTCATGAGTTAGAATCCCCTACATTCATAAATAAATAAATAATAAAAAAAAATGAATAAAAATATATATCAAAATGAATTGTACTCTGATTTATGCAAATGAGGCTTAAACATGCGTGCATTCAAAATAAATCCAAAATTGTACATGATGCGTATATAGATATATTATATTATGAAAAGATTAATGTAGGATTATTAATCCATTTATACACATGTGCATGGGAAAAATAAAGGGAATTCCATAAAAAATGACCATACTATATTCAAATGAGGCTTTGTTTAATTAAAAATACGTTTGCATACTCATTTAAATATGATTTCGATTTTTTTTTTATTTGTGAATTTATGAATGTAGGATTGTTTTTAATCTGGTTGTTAAGACCATTAACTCCAGCATGTTCATGAATAAAGTAATAAATAATAATATTAACAAAAATTTGCCAAAAAAAAATAAAAACTTTACACATATGGAATTAATATATTCTGAATATACTGTACAGGGAAGGGGTTTTTTTTTTTCATGAACTTCCTGTTGTGTGAATGTTCATGAGCTGGTCAGTGGCAAGGTCATTGGCAAGGTCATGAGTTTAAATTCCAGCACCACCATGCTGCCACTGCAGTCGCGTTTGATAAGGAAATCTGCCAAATGCGGTAATGTTACTACAATTTTTGTTATGAACTTTATGTTGTACGTTGTAAACATTTATGAGCTGGTCACTGGCAAAACCTTCAATCCCATCATACACCAATAAAAATAAATAATAAAAAAAAAAAAAAAAAAATGAAACATTTCCTCCCACTGTTCCTTGTTATACACATGAGCCCCACAGTCTGATAGTGAACTTTATGACCCTATTATAAACTCTACAACAACTATAAAACGAGTTTCTGGAAATCCTACAAATATGGAAGAAGCCGAGTCATGTGACGGGGTCTGTCTTTGGAACGAAGCCTCAGTATGCAGATAAGCGTTTAAACAAAGAAGGCGCTCAAAGATATAAAAAGATGGAAATCTAAAGCATGAAATGAAACGTTTGTGTGCTGGATGTGTGCACATTGCTCCTAGAATTTCAACACTTTCGTCTACAAAATTCACAGCAGATCTGCGGTTTGTGCTTTTCAGTCGGCGCCAAAACCTCAAATTGTCGATCGGGGGGAAAAAGAAAAGAAAAAAGAAAAAAAGAGAGAGAGAGAGAGAGAGAGAGAGAGAGAGAGAGAGAGAGAGAGAGAGAGAGACTCAGTGACACATCAGCTTAGTGTGATTCAAACATGTGCAGGTGGTTCAGTGCTGTGTGTCACAGTACAGTGCTCGGAGTGTGTGTTAGAGGAGGAAGGTGTCGGGGGGTTACCATGGAGAGCAACGCCTGTGTGTGCTGCAGAAGAGGCTCAGACAGCAGAGATATGTGGACACACTCCGGGATAGTCACCGTGCCTCCGTCCAGATCTGCGATGATCACGTCTAACTGTAAACACACACACACACACACACACACACACGGCAGATTCAAACAGTTCTACAAAAAAGTTTACCAGACTACAGGTTTCTTGAAATAAGGACGAGGTGGAAGTGTAGATACATACACTATATTGCCAAAGTACTGGGTTACCTGACTTTTCCTGCTATATGTGGTTCTTTTCCAAACTGTTACCACAAAGCTACGGGACGTCTTTAGATGCGCTATAAAAAGACTTTGCATTCGCTTCAACTTGGAAACCCAAACCTGTTCCAGTATGGCGATGCGCCTGTGCACAAAGTGAGCTCCATGAAGATCTGGTTTACATGCCTTGGAGCTCTGATTTCATCCCTACTGAACACCTTTGGGGTGAATTGGAACGCTGACTGCCCTCCAGGCCTCCTCACCTACATCAGTACCTGCCTTTCGTAATACCCATGTGGCTGATAAACACAAATATCCGTAAGCACACTCCAAAATCTAGTGGAACATCTTCCCAGAAGAGTGAAGGGAATTAGAAGAGCAAATTGGGACTAAATGTGGAATGCAATGCTCAAAAATCACATACTATATTAATTACCAGTGACCCAATAATTTTGCCAATATAGTGTGTTGGTAAAGGGACCCCTAGACAGTGAAGAAGAAAAAGAAACTGCTTCATACCAGCTCCTGAGTCTCCAAGCGAAAAAAGGAGTTGACGCCGATGATAAAGGGTGTCGGTGTGCTGAGAACTTCCAGGAGCTTCCCGGGGAGGATGGGGACATAGGTGAAGCTGTGAGGAAGAAATATATTGTGGGGGAGGAGAAAAAAATAATACTTTCTATAAAATTATATTATCATTATTCAGCCATGAGCCACTGTAATCACAATCAAACCAAACACAGAACACTGATACGGTTACATATAAAATATAATCTGGTTTTATTATGACAACAAAACTGTCAATTAAATCATTTAGAATGGAGGTGAGTTTCCAAATACTTAAACAGAAGGATTCCTGATATCAAAGGTCGTGAGTGTGAGAATTTTATTAAGGCATAATATCGAACTGGTGGGAAAGAACCCACAAATGTATACAAATCCAGTACTTTCTATGGAATCCCCCCCAACACACACCTGTATTTAAGCGGGAACATGATAGCCAGCAGTGCTCGGCAGGCGTCAGTGAGCCGCTGGTAGCTCTTGGACAGGAAGAGTATCTTGTGCTCGGTCAGAGCGGCGCAGAACAGATACAATACGTTCACGATACCTGCACGGAGAAACGATTAACGTGAAGCACATTCTGCCTCGACAACCTCAGAGACCTCTTTACTCTATTGCAAGATGTGACTTGCTTCTAGGTTCCTTCAAAAACCACATTATGACGTGATCCGTGATGGTTCTGGTGAAACGGCCTGAGAATTGAGCCACTTCCATGTAAAACAGGAAGTGACTGCGAGTTGACTGGTTTTGGTAACAGCCCTTGGCGTTGTTGCATGAAGCTAGACGTTTTCTAGCAGTTTCTTCGAAAGCATTTCAGCATACATATCATTTTTATAATGTTTACTATTTTTCCATGTCTTGTACAACAGATTGTACAAAGCTCTAGAACGCTGCTGGAGCGAACCAAGCTGTACGTATGGGGACGAACTGTACGTCTTTCTGTACAAATGGCATTAAATACATTCGGCACATACTGTAGCCTCACAATTTATTGATTTAAGTTTAAGAAAATATCTGTGTTCACTTTTGGCTTTGATGAGATTCAGCTCTCAGTGTGTGTGTGTTCAGTGTAGCTCAACTCTGGTGATCTGAACAAACCACAGAAAACAACAGCTGCCATTTCCCCCCTAATATTAGTCATAACCCAATTCTGGTTAGCTTAACATCTTACACTATAGAGACAAAAGTATTGGGACACCTGACTTGGCCAGCCATATGTGGTTCTTTAACAAACTGTTACCACAAATTTGGAGGCACACACTTCAATAGGATGTTTTTGGATGTGGTAGCATTGAACTTTCCCCTTCACTTGAACTAGGAGACCCAAACCTGTTCCAGCATGACAGTGACTTTGTGCAAAAAGCAAACTCCATGAAGATATGCTTTACAGGGGTTGGGATGGAAGATCTCCTGCTTATAAAGCTCTGACCTCATCCTTACTGAACACCTTTGGGATGAACTGGAACACACACCAGGTCTCCTCACCTACATCAGTACCTGACTTTACTAACAAAGTACAAATCTCCATAAGCACACTGGAAAATCTAGTGGAACATCTGCCCTGAAGAATGGAGGTTTCTATAACAGCAAATGGAAAATAGGATGGTCAAAAATCTTATCGTTGGGTGTCCACAAACTTTTGCCTACGTAGTGTGGGTTTAAATGTCAATTAGCCATGTATTAGGGACAGACATTGAAAAATAGTCAAAATCAGCACTTTTGGTTTAAGTCTGAATGGGTTTTGAGCTAAACATATTCAATAAAATGATTTATTGAATTTATTTAATTATTTATTGAAATTATTAAATAAATTATTACTTAATTATTATTTAAAATTATTTATAAATTATTATTATCATTATTTATATTTATTTAATTCTTTATTTTTATTCATCAATTAAAAAAAGATAAATAAAAAAAAAAATACTGCTATGTTGCAGCAGTTTTGATTTAATCAGCATTTCTTTGGAATATTTTAATTCCACCATAGCAATTAAGAGTTTCTGCAATTGCCACCGCCAGCAAGCAGTTCCTGACTACACAACTGTTCCAATTACTATAGCCCACCTCCTCTTCTTAAATCTGATGCAGTGGAAATACTCAGTTTCCTGTCTTTATTAGTTCTGGATTAGAAAATGATATTTTAATGCGAATAAATAAATAAATAAATAAATAAATAAATAAATAAATAAATAAATAAACTGTGTGGAGGTTATTAAGTAAATGAAGATTAAATGTAGAAGGGGATCCTTAAAAAACCCCACATACGAATCTTATTTTCAGGTGTCCACAAACTTTTATTTATACATTGTATGTTTTCCTAATGAGTGAATATGAATCATTTGTATGTTTAACGCAGAATCACGAGTCTGCATTGAGGACCGGGTTCTAGTCTCGAGTGTGGGCGGGGCTTATACAACTTACACAGATACTTATACAGACTTACCGAGCTGCCTGAAGAGATGGGCCACGCTGCATCCGCTCACAGGAAGCGAGTCGTTGATGGGCGTCTGGATCACCTGCCTGTCTCCCGCCCCCAAGGTGATGGTCCTCTTTATGGATGACGGAAAAAGAGGAAATGAGAAACGGAACACACAAGCATGAACACATGAGGCTTAACAAGTCCATGTCCGTGCAGAACCCAGGGCTCCAGATTAGTGCGTGCAAGTGCGCGCGTGAGTGTGTATGTGAAGTGGAGGGATTAGCAGCTATGCCACACACACACACACAAACAGCATGTCATGCCATTCACCGGTTATCATCAGCAATCTGGTTCTGAAGCATGAAATACGAGAGCAGCTTCATTTCTGGATTACGATTTTCAGCACACAGCAGGTCCATGCAAGATTAGTTTACATTCCAAACACTGATTATCAAAAGCTTTCTGGGGAAAAAAAGCAGGACTTCTGTTGATTTTTTTTTTGTTTTTAAACATAAAAGTAAATAAAATAATGTCAAATGTATTGAGTAGAATATTTCTTGAAAAATGTAAAAAAAAAAAAGAAAAAAGAAAAAAAGAATTGTTAATGTGAGTTAATTGATCCATTTTTTTTGTAATGTTTTTAGATTTTATTATTTTATTTATTCATTTACGTACGGACGTTTTAAGAGGTCATGCATAACAATTTGTTTTTCTTTCTTGTTTTCTCGTGATCGCGAATGAATTTTCTTGTGATCTCGTCCACAAATACACAGAGAAATTAAGCACCGTTCATGAGGAAACGATGTTTGTTAGGTCAAGATCACGGAAAAAAAATTAAGTCGT
Source organism: Silurus glanis (assembly GCA_014706435.1). NCBI lineage: Eukaryota > Metazoa > Chordata > Actinopteri > Siluriformes > Siluridae > Silurus > Silurus glanis. The sequence goes on along the minus strand of JAAIIK010000017.1, from coordinate 10,630,438 downwards.
GATACCGAGAAAGCGTCTTTTGTTATGACATGTTAACGAGAAAAAAATATTATGATGCAATATATAATATTCAGCTGCTTATCCTTCGGAAAAAAAACACCAAAACAAACAGACCAAACAGAAAGCACTGGGCATTCAATTTGTTTCAGAATATCAAGGCATGACACATCGAAGCAAACCTTTCATTGACACCTGTTTAAAAATTTAAAAAAATGCTTTTGCTTGAAAACCATAAAGAAATGAATTTTTTCAGCATTGAGTGTTGAAATCTCTAGGTGTCTTGGTTTCTATATCTCGAGTAACTCGATTACAAAAATTCTCCATTCAGTCCATTTAACTACACACTGTGTTTCCCACGGACCATTATTACTGACGCACTGCCCACAAAACTCTGGAGCGCTCTGTAAAAGGGAACACAGAAGACGCTCCAGAATGAAAAAAATGGAAGAACGAGGAGAAAACCTCGAGGGGCGAGGAGAAGATTCAGGCCAAAAAAAAAATGGCAGAATGTTTCCAAAGTTTGGGGTCATTTCAAACTAAAGCATAAAGAAAACACCTTACAGTGCGTTTAACTGTTTTTAAAGTAATTTGTCATTGATATTTATTTATATAAAGTCCCTGGGCAGTGGCCATGTAGAGCAGGTAGTGGAGCACGTTTTTAAAGCTGATAAATACATGGGTTTATTGCGTGGAAAATTATAATTGGCTTTGCTGTAGACAAGAAAACCACATTGCGAAATTTAATAAATAAATACATTAAATATAGGGTTAAACTCAAGAACCAAGACAATGGATTTGGACTGCAGTCTCCATGAACAGTTTTACCCTCAAGTCTCCATCAGTGAACTGTTAATAACCTCATCAGTGATTGAACTGTAATGTATCGAGGATGGATTCCTCTTTAAGTCTGGTTCCTCCCAAGGTTTCCTTCTCATACCATCTCAGGAAGTTTTTCCTTGTGACACCACTGGCTCACTCATTAGGAATAAACTTACACTAATATATAAATGTAAAAATGTATACTTGTATCAATTCAGGTCTGTAAAGCTTTGGGAAATTGTTTGTTGTTAAAAGCGCTATAAATATCAAATTGAATTGAACTGTGTTAATATTATTAGCATTGACTGACTTACTAAACTTTCTCACAAACAGATTTGACTGGAATTACCAAATATTAAGGAATATATGCATTCTGTGAGCAATTTATTTATTTAACAGCAGCCCAGTGTAACAGAATTAAACAAAACCTGAGGTACTATAGCTAGGTACTTTAGCAAAACCTGAGGTACTTTAGCTAGCTAACTAGCACACAGTTCATTTTAGTAGCTGAGTCAATTTAAAATGTATGTAAAATATAAACATTGGCAGAAAAATAAAAATATACTATAACAATCATGACTAACATTAACTTAGGGGTGTAGCTGGATGGTAGTTAGTTGGCTAAGGGAAATTAAGCTAGATGGCTGGGTCACTGCGTGTAAACTAGCGCTCCGTAAAAAGCTAGCATTGTCACTCTCTTGTTATTAATGATTTACAATATACAATTATCGAAATATACCAGAATGATCAGCAAGCTAAGGCATTTAGACGGCTAACGAAGTCCAAACCACCATAGTAGTTATTGAGTGACCAGTTGAGCTCAAGCAAACAGTTTTGATTGCCTTTTTTTTTTTTTTTTTTTTTATAAAAAAGGAAAGAAGGAAAGAAAAAAACAGCTTTCGTGAGAATGTGAGAAAAATAAAAGTCAAAATCTTGATTATACACTTAAAATGCTAATACGGGAGGATATGTGCATGTGATTTTATGCAAAAATTGCAGCAGGATTACCCTGAAAGGCCATTATTTAGCCTAATAACTGATGAGACGCCCATGTGCCTCTAGACAAACTTACCAACACACACACACACACACACACACACACACACACACACACACACACACACACACACACACACACACACACACACAAAATACCATGTCTTTCTATTAGACACTGTGCATCAGTGGTGGTTGTGGTTGTTCTGGCTATTATCAATTAGCTAGAAGCAGCTGCAGCAGCACATGCACGCAATGCCGCAGTGATGGTACGTTGAGGCTCAGGACTTTCTCCACACCCCCTACGTGTGATGTGAAGAGATCCGATCTGTCTCCCGTAAAGCCGAGAATGTCTTTCATTCATAGAAGTGAAAGCCTGGTAGCAGTGATAACAGATAGAAAGATTTTAAAACAAATAAACAAGCAAACCGGTCGTACCAAGCGGTCATCTCTGTCCTCCTCGCCTGGCTAGATTAGCAACACAGGAGCACATCGCACATACAACACACACACACACACACCGAAAAACACCACAGGAAATCACAGGGGTTAGATACACCAGGCTTGACATGAATCAGAACCCAAAGAAATACAAACATTGAAATGGCAAAAGGAAAGAAACCAACGTGACACGATAAAGAGACGAGCGAGTAAGACAAAGACGAGACACAAAGCTTCTTTTGTATAAAAAATAAATAAATAAATAAATAAAAAAATAAAAAAATAAGATTCGATAATTATGCATTTTTATCGTCAGGATGGACCTGAGAATAGGTTTGTATTGAGTAATAAGGAAACAAAAAATCATCAACATGTGTTCAATAACAGTTTATGAAACATGTAAGGAAGGAGTCTCCAGTGTCGGTGCGTTTTCCTCTATAAGAAAGTCTTCAATTTTAGTTTTTTTATTACAATGTTGGTTAGCAATTAATTAAACCTCATTGAAACTGCTGTGAAATAAAAACAATAAATCAGTTTTAGGGGTTTGTTGGATAATAATCGTTTAGTATTTCCGCTCCGTGAGCTTTAATAAGATAGAATATGTTGAGAAGTACCTCAGGTCGTTTTATTTCTTTTGACACGACTCGATGAGCCGCCCTGTTGTCAGGATTGCGCAACAAGGGCTTCGTCTTTCACACAAACACAGGGTGAAACGAATTTGCCGAGTCATAGTGCTAATACATAGCGCTATCGCTTTCTCTCATTCTTTCTTTTTCTCTTTCTTTCTCTCTCTCTCACACATGACTCATTCAGAAACGTCTCCATTTTTGGCCCTAATTGGAGGCAGATGTATGTAATGAGACGTGAGCCTGGGAAATATTCTTTGAGAGGAACAAAAAGAAAATCGTGTTACTGGGGTTTTACGTATTTTAGATGGAGGTCTGAAATTCTATTGACTCATTTTTATACAGATAGATTTCTCACAACCTGTTTATAACGTCTACATATCGATCTTTAAGAATTCAGATGTAGATTTACCAGGTTGCCAGGTTGTTCATAAGGAGCAGATTGTGAGTAAAAAATTTGCCATTAGCATTTTATTATATACAAAAAAAAAAGCACACATGAACACAGTCAAGTTTTTATACGTTATACGAGTCTATTCTGTGAGTAAGTTTTCCATCATGAGTCTTCGATTTGCAATTTTTCAGGTTTTTTTCAGGTTTTTTTCAGGTTTTTGAAACGGCTGCGTTTCGGCTTTCTAACCGAGACTACAGGTTTACAGGATGAGCAAATTGTGAATAAAGTGCAGGTTGTGAATAGGAAAACTGCCATTAGCTATGCATTATATAATAAACAAAAATACAAGTGAACACCGACAAGTTATTAAACGTTCATGGGAGGAGTCTCCTGTGTCAGTAGGTTTTCCACCATGAGAAAGTCTTCGATTTGCGATTTTTAGTTTCTTGCTAATGCCTGTTTTGAATTTCCAACCAAGAACTATGTAATTTTACAGGATGACCAGATAATGAATAAAGAGGCTTTATGATCACAGCAGCAGCATTTATCTATACATCCACTGACAGTAAGGATACAGTTTTTGGGAAGTGAAAATGTTCAGGTGGGAATGTTCACAATAGAACGTTAAATCATGGAGGTACGCTCTAATTATAAAGTAATATTTAGTGACCTATAATGGTGGGTATAACTATAAAAAGGGTTTGGTTTATATAAGGGTGTATGTGTGCTTGTGTTTCTGAGGCTGTCCTAAACAAAGCAGCCTGCTTCGACTGCCATCTGCCATCCACCCCCACTGTCCCCCCGTCAAATCCGTGTTCTCTTTCTATACCGCAAGAGTGTTTGGTTTTGTGCGTGATTAAAGCCGGTTTGAAAGCTGAAACAATGCCCATATGTTACACACCAGCCCCAAATGTTAGGATTCTGATTGTCTGATTGGCTAAGAGCAACAAAAACAGTGAGTGAAACGCAAATGAGTCACACAACCGTAGCAAGTTCTGAGGGGGGAAACAAATATGTGCAAAAAAAATAATTGATCATCGACAGACAGAATCATGATAATCGTGATTTGGCTAAAAGCTGCGAATAAAAGGTCGCGGTTACCTGAAAACAACCCAGCAGCCAGTCAGATAAACTACAGACTGGGGGATCGTTAATCTGGAACACACAGGAAACCAGCAAAGGTTCATGTATGAGTCACAAACTGAAGAAAGGAACCGATTTATACATTATACACTTGTCAGGAGTGAAACGGGGAGGAGGCGCCAATAGTAATGAGAAAATGATGCGTATACACACATGTACTATAGCGTAGGACATACGCTTTAACACATAAACCACATGTAAAAGTACATAGATATAAAAGTACATATATTAACCATAACAATACAAATCAAATCAAATATTAAGTCCTTATCTGAATTCACATTCAGTGGGATTACTGTTCACACACACACACACACACACACACACACACACACACACACACACACATGCACATGTGTGCACACACACACACATTCACATACAAACAGAAGAGCAGTAAGGCATTTCATGTCAATGGAGGGAGGAAGAAAAAAAAAGAAAAAGAAAGAAAGAAAAAGAAAGAAAGAAAGAAAGAAAGAAAAGGAGAGAGCAGAAAATGTATTCAGTTCTAATAATAATTAAGAAAAAAAAAAGAAAGAAAGACAAAATGTAATAAAAAAAGGAGGATGGCAAAAAAGGGGAAAATATAAAATGTGAAATGAACAGAAATTAAATGGAAAAAAGAAATAAAAGAGGAAAGAGTAGAAGGGAAGAAAAGGGTAGAGCGCGATGGAGAGAGAAGCACATGCACTGAAAAGGAATGTAAAAAAAAAAGAACTGAATGCACAAATTATATATATA
>JAAIIK010000017.1:10605785-10615816 GCA_014706435.1 Silurus glanis | reverse complement strand
CTACCAAGAAAGTCATTGTTCACTGTCTTCCTCCTTCCTTTCACAACAATTTCTCTCGAGAGTTTATCTTTTGGCATCGTCGTGCGTTTAAAAATCACCATCGGTGAAGCTTTTCTCCCGATGCCGTGCAGCTCAGAACACAGGTGAAGTGCGTTTTTTCATGCCCGGTTGTTTTCAGCGCGACGAATGATTCGCATTTCCTGTAGACAGTCCGAGTGAGCGGCAGGTCAAACGTCAGAGGAACCTCATCCATATTTATGATGTGGTGCGGCCCGATTCAGTGGGAGCGCATCTGATTTAATATAAAGAATTTCATTGGTTCACCTGAACCCGTTCCGCAATTTCATTGGTCTAATGTTATGGTGCTCAGTTTTTTGGCTTGAAGTTTGTGAAACCGGGAAAAACCCAGGAAAAATCCATAAATTAGCCGCTTCATTGTTTAAGCCGCGGGGTTCAAAATGTGGGAAAAAAGAAGCGGCTTATAGTCCGGAAAATACGTTATTAGAAGTATTAATATAAGTAGTAGTAGTATTAGAAGTATTAGTAGTATTAATAGAAGTAGTAGTAGAAGTATTAGAATTATTAGTATTGGAAACTTTCTGGCTTTTTCTTTGGCCTGAATCTTCTCCTCACCCCTCGCTGTTTTCTCCCCGTTCCCCCATTTTTCATTCTGCAGTGTCTTTTCTGTTACCTGTCCAGTGCGCTCCTTTGTTGAGCGGGTGGTGCGTCGGTAATAATGGTCCGTGGGGAAATGCAGTATTTCTAATTATTTGAGTTACTCAGTTGGGGAAACACAGTGCTCCGTGTGTGTTTGAATGAACTAAACGAAGTTTTATTTTAGAATTACTCGAGGAATCGTTTCAGCCCTAAACAGAAGTATCACTACTATTAGAAGGATGGGTAGAACACAGTTTGCGGAAATAAATACAAAAAAACAAGCATAAACTCTTATTAGAAGAACGCTGACTCATTCTTCAGCAGCGCTACTCATTTGAAGCTCTCGCATTCAATAACGTTCCTACAGAACTTCCCATTTCAATCTATATTTGACAAATTCATCACCGTGTGCCTCATTTTTAGAAGCTGTACGACCGATCTGAAAATCTTGTTCTGTCTGGAAAAATCTCGCTACAACAGTCACAGCATAAATCACACTAATTTTTGTAATCCATGACCACAAAACTCTGAAATTCCCTCCATATCTGCTGCCGGACGCACGGGAATAACGAGCATGTCCGCAACCCGAAGCCAAAACTCACACCCTGTGCGGTAAGAACTTGATTTTATAAGGGTCGTTGCAACGGAAAGTCCGGAAAGTCTGGAACATGGCCAAAAATAAATAAACGCTCCGATATCAATGGCTGTGAGGTTGAAAGCTTGATTGCTTGAAAGATGATTCATGTGCAAGGAGATAAAGAAATCTGCTAGAGTAAGGAGTATCTCTGGGTTCGAGCCAGAGCTCACAGGCAGGAAATTCCACTCCGTCCCAGTGCTGGGTCAGTGACACGGATCACACTCGCTTCTGTGAACGCAGGCAGAAATGTAGAAATCGTATTAAAACCGTTTTATACCCAAGAGATGGTACGAAAAACAAAAACCATTCAGTGAGCAGCAGTTTTGCAGGTGGAAACATGTGAGGTGATTTTGCCAAGTGTATTGGACCTGTAGACAAGGGTAGAGGTGGGGGTGTGGTAGGGGTAGGGGTCAGGTCATGACTTGGGTTATCTGTAGATGAACATGAGCTGATGCTGGACAGGAAATTTTTAATCTCACGCTCTTTTTCTTGCTTCGTTCATCTTTTTTTTTCATTTTCGGAGAAATAACTCAAGTAGAGGAACAGTGCTGAATGCTGCACCAGCACTTCAATGGGCTGCCCTCTTATCCAGCACTCGTCTCCTTCCTCTCATTTTTTCTTTTTCCGTCTCTCGCCAATCCATCCAAGAATCCTAGCCGTTTCCCAGCAGAACTCGGAGACACGAGCTTTCGTTTTCTTTCCACTTGAGAAAGGCTTCGACTCCCACATATCGCTGCTGAGCTGGCAGGAAGCCTGGATGCTCTTAAGATTCCCGCTGAAGCACAAAGCATTTAAATGGTTCTCTCACACACACACACACACACACACACACACACACACACACACAATCACAAAGACAAATAACCTGCAGGCTAAATCTCAGAGTTCACAGAAGCCGAAAACGACTGGTTCGACCTCATTTTGGATGATGAGGAGGATTCGGATGAGAATTTTTACTCTATTAGCCCCTGAGACAAGAGGATTTTTACCCCTTGATCCACCAAACTATGTGACATTGAGGGCATCTGTAGTGAAATCGTGCTGAGAAACACATAAAGGGCAACCAAAATCCAGCATCCACCTCTGGTTTTAAGTCACAGTCCGGTTCGATTTCGTTTACAGTCATATCTTTAGAATAAAAAATATTAAATGTAAAAAACACACATCTGTATTACATAAACGGGGCCCAACAAATGTAAACTATTTAATTACATTTCTCCATTTATTTAATTGTATTCAATCAATTTAATTCGTGCCAATTTAATTCATTATTTAAAAAACGTATTGCATAATTATATTTTTTATTTTTATATTTTCTATTTTATTTTTATATTTTATCTTTATTAAAAAATATATATATATAATATATATTATGTTACCAAGCAGGCATTTCCTTAAAATAAAAAAATAAAAAACGTAAACTGTTGATGTTCATGAACGTTAATAATAATAAACTGTAATTTAAAAAAAAGCAATTTGATGGTTTGAATTTCGTTCCCTTCGAACTGCCACGACACGTGTGGATCGCTCCCGCAAACATTCAGTCCCGGCGTATAAAGATTGTGTAAAAATGAACAAATTTGTACTACAATAAACGTACAGAACAATAACAGACATAAACCATGCTAAAGTAAAGCACTACACATGATAAACACATTGAGATTTTAAAAAAAAAAACAACTATAAACTACTTTCAAACAAAACATTACACCTAGCGGGATCTGCTTTATGGCAGGACTTGTGCTATAGTTGTTTGGCTGCCCGCTCCCTTCGGTTCTAGAGAACGTTCTCGGTTCGAATGTGCGTGCGATTCTGCGTTCTCACTTCCGCCCTAAACACTAAATCGCGTGAGGGGGTGAATTCAATTGGAGATCTATTTATAAACGTAGAGCGGACCTGCACATATGTGAGCTTTAAAGAGGGTTTGCTGGGGTCTGGTGCGAGTCGTGCGAGAGTCGGAGGAACGTTTCCGCCCCGACAGAGATCTGAGAGAGACTCGGACCGCAGAGCGCGGTAGCTGAAGTGAAACTGCAGGGAGATGATTCGTGTAACTACGTCATTACGGAGAGAGGGGTCACAAGGTCTTTCAGGTGAGAACGCCAATGAGGAACATAAAGCTATCAGAAAGTTCATCGAGGTTATAATCAGGTGTTTAGAGGTGGGGTTCTCTCGAGCAGCTGGAGTTCCTCATTAGTGTTTTTGCTCCAAGAGCAGCACGTTTCCCACTACAGATAACCACTAGGATTTCAACGTGTTCAAAACCATGATGTCGGTCACTTCGAGATCGAGAACAATAAGCCGTAGTGTGTAAAAAAAAAAAAAAAAAAAGAGCTGCATAATGCAGGATACGGACTAAAGTATTAGGACACCTGACTTTTCCAGTCATATGTGGTTCCTCCCCCAAAATGTTCCCACAAAGTTAAAGGAACACAATTGTATTGGACGTCTTTGGATGTAGCAGCAATACATTTACCCTTCACTTAACCTAGGAGACCCAAAGCTGCTCCAGTTTGAAAATTCCCCCGTACACAAATCCAGCATTTGAGATGAATGCGAATACTGACTGCACCCCAGGCCTCCTCACCTCACCTACATCAGGACCTGATTTACTAACAATCTTGTCTTGTAGCACAAATCTCCATTAAATCTTCCCAGAAGAGTAGAAATTGTTATTAGGGGTGCACAAACTTTCGTATCTCCAATTATTAAAAAGAGAGATGGAATAAAATGACACAGAGCACAAGGTCTTGACCAGAACCTTGCAAGCCTTCAATACTTTTTTAATTTGAAATTAATAAAAGAATTGACTAATATTGATACTACTGACTTGCATCTAGAGCCAATATAATCTGGCCACACCCACTTTTCTCGCTTTAAGGACGCATTATTGCAGCGATCCCCTGTTCACGGGTTGGACGCTGATCCTTTCTAAATCAATGAGCAAAAATATTAAAACGTCATTCATCGGCACAACAGGATGATGCTATCTTGCACACGATTTCACAACCCTACCAGTGTTGGAGATTATACACCAGAATACACATCATTTATTTAATTCTGCACCCAAAATAATGTTAAAAAAACATTAAAAACGGAGCTGAAGATGTTGAGGTTTTCGTTGGAAGTGATGAGGATGGGCAAGATTAGAAATGGGTTTATTAGAGGGACAGCGCATGTAGGACGTTTTGGAGATGGTTTGGACATGTGCAGAGGAGGGACATGGGGTATATCAGGAGGAAAATGCTGAGGATGGAGCCGCCAGGAAGAAGGAAAAGAGAAAGGCCAAAGAGGAGGTGTATGGATGTGGTGAGGGAAGACATGCAAGTAGTTGGTTCGAAATTAGCGCTGCATTCATTTAAAGTGTGTAACTCATCATTTCTGGGCTTGAACCTGTGAAAAAAACGCAACTCAGGAGATGATTGCCTTAATACATGCCATGCACGATTGTACCGATGTAACTGTATTGTACAAAATGAACTCTAACCATGTGACTGAAACCATGCATGTGAGCAAAACTAGAGCGGGATGCAGACGCTGCGACTGTTCCTATTCCTGCAGGGTTTTTCCCCGCTCACCTCAAAGCCCGTTACTAGTTTTTATTTAAGAAAGAAAGAAAGCTATACAGCTTCTCATCTAAAACTCACATGAACACAGAAAGGAAGAGGAACTAGTACATCTGGGCAGGTGTGGTTTCAGACTGAAACTTTTCTGATTCATTATCATGGCCATGGAAGGGAAAGTGGTGACGAGATGTGACGCGTAATACTCGCCGTCTCGGCGCACAAGAGTCCCGAAGCGCCGCGCTCGGTTGGACGCAACTTCCTGATGATCAGAGATACGGGAAATCTCGATCCGTCGCTCGGGTTATGCAAATAGGTCTTAGCAGGTTGAGCGTCTAATGCTGGAATGATGGCAAATATTTACATGTTGGATAGCGGTGTGATGGCGCTGGAGAGAAGATGGAACCCGATCTTCAAATCACTGACAACAAACATTTGAATAATCAGGATATAGAACTGCAGGAGATTTAGAGCCGCTCATTAGAACGAGTGATGCTGAGGATGGCTGTGGGGACGTAGGGGTTTTTTTTTTTTTGGTGCTCATCAGCAGATACTTCATGCTATTTTTTTTTTAAATGAAAAGCATTGGGACACCTGACTTTCCCAGCCATATGTGGTTCTTTCCCAAACTGTTATCTGAAGGCACACAATTGTATCAGGCGTCTCTGGATGCGGTAGCATGAAATGTTCTCCTCATTAGAACTAGGAGAGAAACCTGTTCCAGCATGACAATGTCCCCTGTGCACAAAGCAAACTCCATGAAGATATGCTTTGAATGGGTTGGAGTGGAAGATCTGCTATAGAGCTCTGACCTCAAACCTACTGAACACCTTTGGGATGAATTGGAATGCTGACTGCACCCCAGGCCTCCTCACCTCACCTCACTTAGAGAGGCTGTTGCAATTCCCTTCACTCTTCTGGAAAGATGTTCCACTAGATTTTGTGCAGATTTGTGCCCATTCAGACACAAGGCTGTTAGTAAAGTCAGGTACTGATGTAGGTGAGCCATATTCATCATGTTTAATAGGGTTGAGGTCAGAGCTCTATAGCAGGAGATCTCCTATTCCAACCCATTGTAAAGCAGATCTTCATGGAGTTTGCTTTGTGCACAGGGGCCTTTTATGCTGGAACAGCTCCTAGTTCAAGTGAAGGAATCATTTTATGCTCCTACATCCAAAAACATCTTATACAATTGGGTGCCTAAAGTTCCACAAATGGCTGGAAAAGTCAGGAGTCCCAATACTTTAGTCCATATAATGTATATAGATGTATGTAGCATAAGTTATGTCTTTGTTCTGTCCTCCTTGTGAACTGTGATAGAAACAGTACTGTAGCAGATCGAGCACATTTGCATAAATCTTGCTCCTGACAAAGCACAATCTGACCTACAGAGACTTCAAACTGCCTTAAATACAAGCAGCCTGTTACAGGGGCAAATACATATTCATAAGCCTCTGGAGAACGAGTGAATTTCTGAAAGAATGTGACTTTTCATTCGACATTTCTCTCACTCACTCTCTGTGCTGCTGTAGAACTGTACACTACTATCAGTCGTCCGGCACTTATCTTGATTGAAAGCAATGCAAAGCCTGTTCCAAACATCTGGCAAAGGCAGAGACTCAAATCTTGCTTCCGGTCAGCACCCCATCTCCCAACCATCCTCATCAGCCCCCATTAAACCCCCAATAAGCCTCCCAATCAGCCCCATTTTTCCATGCTTGGTCCCTCATCACTCGTTCCATCGCTCCTTATCAAGTCTTCCAACTCCCTCTTTTATCCCACCATCACTCCTTATCAGTTCCCTCATCTCCATTAGCCCCCTATCATCCTACAGCAAAACCTCCAGCCCCAAACCCTGCATTTCTCCCACATCACTCCTGCAGCATCACGAAATCATCTCCTCCGATCCCCATCAAATTATCAATCACCAAACATGTCCATCAGAAGCCCCAACCTCCACCTATCAGTTTCTCCAGCACTCCTCCATCCTGCTCCATAGATCATCTCCATAACAATCCCTGGTCCTTTCCTCATCAGTTTCCCCTTACAACCTGCCTTCTTATCCCTTTACCCACGCCCACCCCAAACCCCCTATCAGCCTCCCGTTGATGCCCAGCTTGGCCCTGGCTATCTGGGTGAATGTACAGAAGAAGACATAGTACATCTGGAAAAGAAATCTCGTTGTTGCTCGGAATGACAGCGAGTGGGGTTTTCTTTGTGCAAAAAGAAAAAGAAAAAAACTCTTTAACAAACTCACATCCTTCCTGTACAAATACATACACACTAATATTTTTTTTTTATTATTTTCTACAAAGCAAAAACAGAAGTCAAAGTGGGTTGTGAAAATATCTCAGATCACACTGCTGAAGCAACTGCTGTCTGACACAATGTTTATATATATATATATATATATATGAATGATCATTAAACTGTACTGATGAAAGTTTGTAGTTTTGGAATGAACTATTTGGAATGATGCTTTGATCTGAATATTTGTGTACCGATTCTTATTATTTTCTTGAAGGTGACTTGGCGCCGACTGTAGATTTGAACTACACTGTAGGTGACCTTCATGATCATTATCTTACCACTGTGTATCGCTGCATTACACAACAGGTATGCCGCCTTGCACACGTTTTATATCTTGCCGGTTTTGCCTCTAGCCAGCACACGCTCGATCCGTCCGCTCCGCCTCACATGCCAACATAATGCACATGATGTCAAAGGGTGTAGCCTGGAAACGCATCAGACTATGCTCCAAAAATACAATCAAAAGATGTTTCGAGATTATCTACTGAGGAGTTCCTGTGCAATGAACTCAATCGTTTGAGACCGAGCCACGAGCTTGAGCACTGTGGTGAGCCTCAGGAAATGGAAAAACAATAGACGAGCTATAAACACCCAATATTTCCGTTTACTGGAGTTCAGAAAAAGTCCAAATAAATTCCTTATCTTGCAACAATCCTCTCCTTGACAAAGTGAAGGTGCGAGAGTGTGCTTACTTTCTCACATTTTCCCACAGGAGAGGCTTTAATTACAAAGGAGCTAGAAAACTAGTCAGCACTTATTAATCGTCGTCACGGCATGTCTCACACACTACAGGATTCAAGGACTGCCAAAATCACTTTTATAAACAGACATGATGGTTTGGACAAGACGGCAATACTGTTGACTGATTTTCATTGAGTGGTGAAACAATCATTTCATGTGAGAAGACAGAAATATATTAACACTTCTCCAATAAACAGCGTCACGTGGATCCGTCAGACGGTCAGGCGTCAGACGGTCAGGCTCGGAGTCACTTTTCACAATCAGCAGCACGGTCAGTCAGACAGTGAGACAACTGGACAGCCTGTGAGACATTCGATTAGACCAACAGTATGACTCAAGCTACTTATTCAAGCAGACACTTGAAGTCAGTCATCCAATCAGTCAGTCAGACAGTGAGTCATTCAAACAGTCAGACAATCAGACAGGGGAATCAATTAATAAGGCAGGCAGTCTGTTATTGATCAGATAGGCAGTCAGTCAATCAGACATCAGTCGGGGCAGTCAGTCTATCAATCAGACAGTCCGTCAATCAGAGAGTTAGTCCGTCAATCAGACAGTCAGTCGGACAATCAGTCAGTCAGTCAGTCAGTCGGTCAGGCGAACAATCAGTTCAGTCACTCAGTGGATCAGTCATTCAGTTGGAGTAGTCAGTTCATCAATCAGACAGTCAGTCCGTCAATCAGACAGTTAGTCCGTCAATCAGACAGTCAGGCATATCAGATAATCAATCGGACAATCAGACAGTCAGACAATCAACCAGTCAGTCCATCAATCAGACAGTCATTCGGACAATCAGTCAGTCAGTCGGACAGTCAGTCAGACAATCAGTCAGTCAGTCGGACAGTCAGTCAGACAATCAGTCAGTCAGTCGGTCAGCCGAACAATCAGACAGTCAGTGGATCAATCCGTCAGTTGGAGCAATTAGACAGTCAAACAGCCAATCAGACATTCGGTGGGTCAATCATTCAGTAAGTCATTTGCTTTGTCACTTACTCAACCACATAATCAGTCAGTCAATATGCCAATCAAACAATAAATCAGACATGTGTATTTACTTGTCTGACCCAAAAAATGCAGCTCTATATAAACCTGATCAGTCACAAGATGTGCCAATCCCCGCTGCAGAAAGTTTATATAATCAGGTGGAAGATTCTCTGTAACTTGCTCAAGAAGTATAAGTCATTACAGAACAGGAGGAAACGGGTATAAAGCAACCAGCAGGATGTGACGAATGTGTGTATAATTAAACTTGTGCAGTATGTTTTTACGTGTACGTGAAGTATAAGGTCTGATACACACCTACACGGTCGCAGTCACGTCATCAGCGCTCATGTGCTCACTCAGAGCAGAGTGCATCAGCGCACTAACCACTTCAATTATCTTATACATTATACATAAATGTAGCCTAGACACATTATAGAGACCCTGAGAGTCTAATCAAATCATGAATAATACAACTAAATTCTATTGTATTGAATCAGACTTTTTTATTTCTTCATTTCCTGCTTTTTTCTCTCCAATAACATCATCACAAGCTCTGAAGATCTGACCTTCGACATTTCTAACCTAATGCTGATAGACAGAAATAATTACTGGTTCCTTATTTATTTAGAAAGAAATAAAAGAAGAAAATATTCTGTTTTTTTTTTTTTTTTTTTTTTTAAAGAAAGACATTCTGGTTTACTTTGGCTTCAGCTTCTAAATTTCTCGAAACCTTAACAGGAGGAAAGCGTGGCATCTCGTGAGAGAAAACACGTGAAGGACGGTTACAGAAAGAAGTCAAATGCATGTGCATGACGGCACTCTATGACACTTTATGAAACAAGACAGAACCACGAGACCACGCAGAACTAAATAAGACCTACATGAGACTACACAGATCTGCATAAGATCTAACAAGACTACATGACATTACACTTGAAAAAGACATACACAGGACTAAATAAGGTCTACACATTGCTACATAAAACATGCACTGGACTGCATGAGGCTACACAGGACTAGATAAGACCTAGACAGGACCACGAGAGGCTACATTGGACTAAATAAGACTTATACAGGACCAGAAAACACCTACAAAGGACTAAATAAGACCTAGACAGAGTCACATGAGACTACACAGGACT
>JAAIIK010000017.1:10587166-10600785 GCA_014706435.1 Silurus glanis | reverse complement strand
CACACACACACACACACACACACACACACACACACACACACACACACTCTTGTACACCATGCAGCAGCAGGGACTTGTGCCATGCTTCGTGTGGTTCAATGGAAACATAGGCAAAGCAAGAACCCTGACTGCTTTACATATGAGAGTTTCGCTTCTTCTGTATAGGAGGAAAATGCTGAAACTCCCCCCCGGATATCCCACGAATCAGAGTCTTGCGTCCTTGTCTGTCAGACACTTTTGAAAGAATTCCAACACTTCCTGTGTAAAAGGTCCTTTGACCCAATGTATTTATCACGCCAAGGTTGAAAACATTCCGCATGCACCCTGCAAAGCTATTAAGCACTATTTGAGTTTATCTGAGGCATTTACTTTCACCAACGTGTTGCTGTTTGTTTTATCTGTCAGTACAGTAGTACAGAGCCTGAGGCAACAATCAACTGTAATCAACTGTAACCTAATACCCTGAATAATCCCACAGTCAGTAAACACTGATTGAACTAAAATGCAGTGAAAAAAAAGCAACAGGACAAGAAACGGTGTGAAAAGGCATGTCTAATTTCATGGAGGATAAAAAATAAGAACAGAGATCTCTCTGCAATGTGCAGTGGTCCTAAAAGTTCCATCAACAAGGAGGAAATTAATCAGGCCGATGAGAAAGGAAGGATAAAAATGGTGCTTGCTTTCCCAGTCTAACAATGCACACACCGTGATCGAGTTTCCAGAATTACCTTGGGAAAACGTACTGGCAGTAATGAAGTCTTGCATACAGCTGGACCGTCGCCATATCCAGTTCCCTGTAGGAGCTTTAACTGGTGTACTGCCAGATCTTATTCCTGCACCTGCAAGTTTTTAGAAAAGAGAACAAGAATAATGTATGCATATAGCGCTCTATTACTGGTGCATTTCATTAAAGAAGAAAGAAAAAAGGGAAAATATGAACGACTTTTTCAATAAAATCAGGTAAAGTGTATTTCAGTGGCCGAATAAAAAAAAAAAACACCTGATTTCACACCGATTTCACTTCCATGTTTTTGTAGGTTGGAGGAAACAATAGAACCCGAAGAAATCTTGGTGCTGTGATGCAACCCACTGCACAATAAAGCCACCCACTGTACTGTGATATTAAATCCCATTTGACTAGATGTCAAAACAAACTATTAATATTCACTTGCTTGGTTGCACTACAGTGTAGTAGATTTTACATTCATTAACCTCATTTACTTTAAGTTCAATTGAATTACTGTAATTTTCTTTACTGTATTTGACTTAATTCCAATTTACTTGACTTTAAGTGAATTCATTTCATTTCACATAGTTTAACTCAACTTAACTTGATTTCAGTTGACTTAAAATCAATTGACGACTTGATTTCATTTAATTTGAGGTTGACTTCACTTGACTTGACTTCATTTGTTTTAATTGATTTGACTTGACTTTGCTTAAAATGATTTGACTTTACCTGTCTTTATTTGAATTTACTTGATTTGATTGGACTTTGCTTGACTTGATTAAACTTTACTTGATTTGGCTTGACTTGACTTGACCTTATTTGATTTGATTTGACTTTTTTTGGCTAAACCTGACTTAATTTGACGACTTGGCCTGACACTATTTAACTTCACTTCATTTCAGATCACTTCATAAGGCTTAATTTGATTCTATTTGATTTGATTTGATTTGATTTGATTTGCTTAGCTTTTTCTGATTTGAATTCTTTGACTCAAGTCCACATCTTGATATACCCTTTATTAAAATATATTGTAATATTTTACGCAACTGCAATTCAATGATTTTAAGATTATTTGAATTTTATTTTAAATTTTTTTACAAGGAAGTACTGAATTAAACCATGTAAGTTTGTTTAGGTCTATCGCCAATCTCCTGAGTTGCATTTCATAAAGAGTGAATCGCCATGAAAAGGAATAAACCACCTAAATGACACAGTTAAGTGTGTATTGATCTTTCTGTTCATCTTGGGGTCGCATCTGAATCCAGAGTTATTTATGTGTACATTTTGTGAACAAGGCAAAATTGTGCGATGAAACCACAAACATGGACCACTGGATGAGCTGTAGGTTGCTGGGTGAGCAGATGCCAGGACAGATGTTTATATCTGTTTACTAATGTGGGTAGGTGACAGAGAGAAAGAGAGAGAGAAAGAGAGAGCGATAGAAATTGTGTGTGTGTGTGTGTGTGTGTGTGTGTGTGTGTGTGTGTGTGTGTCAGTGTGTGCGTGCGTGCAGCATATTGGGAGCACAAAGTGCGGTGCTGTCTGTCCGGATACAAAAGTCACATGACATCCTGTCAGCGCACCAATAGACAGGATGAGGGCTGCTTGCTAGTCGAAAATCTTTGCTCATCTTCTATCACGATACGTTCCTAACTTACCGCAGTTTTCAAAACTGTCACATTTTATCAGATAATCCTACTCCTGCTCATGTTTGTCCATCGTTTCTGCTAGTCATCGTGACTAGCTTTTTTCAAGCTACATACAAAAACTGTTATTCAACTCTTAAGACTATTGTTGAATCCACAGTGTTTTGCTTTTCCCAGAGCCTTTAAAAATGAAGGTTCGGATTTCCCACTTGAATTTGCTTCACCTGCTTTCCATTTCCATTAAGCAACATTACGCCAGGAACACGTTGTGTACTGTAAATATAAGCTGCACGAACAATGTTACTTTGTGTTTTGACAACAAATAATCCATCCACGCTCAATTCCTGCCTGAGGGTGTCTAATATTAACATGACAAACGCATACATAGTGATTTACAAGAAGAGCACTTCATAATTGCTGTCAAAATCCGATTGATCTGGAATGACAGGTAATCATAAATCACTTAAAGATTCCAATGAATCATGATCAAATAAACAGAGACCTGTTATACTTTTCACGTTCTCATGCCTTGTAAAAAAGAGGTCAAATGCACGTACAAAAAAATCAAAAATGCCCTTGTTTCCATAGTGTCATGACCAGCTGAAAGAAGGAGCTCTAGAATGGCAGTCATGTAGGCTCATGATGAGTCCTGATATACAAAATTCATGCTCATTCATCTTTTATGCCAGCTGTTCACCTGATCCGCTTTAATACGCCGTCTTATGTCCCACATCTATTCTTTCCTAGTGAGGTCTGGAAACAGTCATTGTGGCTTACCAGGCACACCCAGAACCAACTGCCCAACCAGACTGCATTTACACACACACCCACACACCCACACATACATGCAGATCTGTGGTTGAGTTCTGAAAGGGCTCATACCTGGTCCTGTGGTAACACAAACTTGTTGAAAAATAAAACCAGAGAACAGACTGTCACGTAAACCAATAAACCAATTAAAAAACACGTTTGTTATGAAAAAAGAGCAAAACTATTACTGTTACATGACATATATAGGACGTTTTGGAGACAAGGTGAGGGAGGCGAGATTGAGATGGTTTGGACATGTTCAGAGGAGGGACATGGGGTATATCAGTAGGAGAATGCTGAGGATGGAGCCACCAGGAAGGAGGAGAAGAGTCCAAGGAGGAGGTTTATGGATGTTGTGAGGGAAAACATGCAGGTAGTTGGGGTGAAAGAGGCAGTTGTAGAGGACAGGGCGGTATGGAGACGGATGATCCGCTGTGGCGACCCCTAATGGGAGAAGCCGAAAGAAGAAGGAAATATATATAAATATATTGTTGATGCGTATACGTACAGTTGAAACCAGATATTTACATACACTTCAGAAAAAAACACAAAAACTTTTATTTCTTTACTGTCATACATTAAATCAGAGTAAACTTTTTCTGTTTTAAATCAATAAATATTAACATGTTTTTTGCATTTGTTAAATGTCAGAATCGAGCGAGGGAAAATTTTTATGTATTTTTATTATCACTTTCATCAAAGTCAGAAGTATACATACACTAAGTTTATCGTGCCTTTAAACAAAAAAAAAAACTCCAGATGATTCCATTCTGAGCTTAAGAAGCCTCTGATAGGTTCATTGATTCCATTTGAGTTAATTGGTGGCACACCTGTGGATGCATATAAAGGCACACCTCAAACACAGAGCCTCTTTCTTTGACATCATGGGAAAATCAAGAGAAATCCACCAAGACATCAGAAAAAGAATTGTTGACCTCCACAAGTATGGCTCATCCTTAGGTGCGATTTCCAGATGCCTGAAGGTTCCACGTTCATCCGTTCAGACTATAATACGCAAGTATAAAAAACATGGGAATGTACAACCATCATACCGCTCAGGAAGGAGACTGAGTCTGAGTGAGTCGGATTCTGAGTCCCAGTGAGGAACGTTTTTTCTTGCGAAATGTGCAAATCAACCCCAGGACAACAGCAAAAGATCTTGTGAAGATGCTGGCTGAAACTGGTAAGACAGTGTCATTATCCACAGTAAAACGAATAGTGTACCGCCATGAGCTGAAAGGTTACTCTGGGAGGAGAAAGCCATTACTTCAAAACCACCATAAAAAAGCCAGACTACAGTTTGCAACTGCACATGAGGGAAAAAAATCTTAATTTCTGGAGACATGTCCTGTGGTCTGACGAAACAAAAATTGAACTGTTCGGCCATAATGATAAACGGTATATTTGGAGGAAAAAGGGCGAAGCTTTGAAGCCTCAGAACACCATCCCAACTGTCAAGTATGGTGGTGGTAGTATAATGTTGTGGGGCTGCTTTGCTGCAGAAGGGACTGGTGCACTTTACAAAATAGATAGCATCATGAGAAAAGAAAATTATGTGGATATATTAAAGCAACATCTGAAGACATCAGCCAGGAAGTTAAAGCTTGGGCGCAAATGGGTCTTCCAAATGGACAATGACCCCAAGCATACCTCTAAATTAGTTACAAAGTGGCTTAAGGACAACAAAGTCAAGGTATTGGAGTGGCCATCACAAAGCCCTGATCTCAATCCCATAGAGAATTTGTGGGCGGCACTGAAAAGGCGAGTGCGAGCAAGAAGGCCTACAAACCTGACCCAGTTACACCAGTTCTGTCAAGAGGAGTGGGCCAAAATTTCAGCAAACTATTGTAGAAAGCTTGTGGAAGGATACCCAAAACGTTTGGCCCAAGTGAAACAGTTTCGGGGCAATTCCACCAAATACTAAGGAAGTGTATGTATACTTCTGACTTTGATGAAAGTGATAATAAAAATACATAAAAATTTTCCCTCGCTCGATTCTGACATTTAACAAATACAAAAAATATGTTAATATTTATTGATTTAAAACAGAAAAAGTTTATTCTGATATAATGTATGACAGTAAAGAAATAAAAGTTTTTGTGTTTTTATCTGAAGTGTATATAAATATCTGGTTTCAACTGTATATATGTGCGTGTGTGCGTGTATATATATATATATATATATATATATAAAATTTTAGCTACGATTTCAGCTAAGGTTCCTAAGAGCACAGTGGCCTTCATAATCCTTAAATGGAACATGTTTGGGACGACCAGATTGGACAGGCTCATGTATTGGACAGGCTCATCACCTGTCCAATACAGTCCCAACAGTGAAGCATGGTGGTGGCAGCATCATGCTGTGGGGGTGTTTTTCAGCTGCAGGGACAGGACGACTGGTTGCAATCGAGGGAAAGATGAATGCGGCCAAGTACAGGGATATCCTGGACGAAAACCTTCTCCAGAGTGCTCTGGACCTCAGACTGGGCCGAAGGTTTACCTTCCAACAAGACAATGACCCTAAGCACACAGCTAAAATAACGAAGGAGTGGCTTCACAACAACTCCGTGACTGTTCTTGAATGGCCCAGCCAGAGCCCTGACTCAATCCCCCAATTGAGCATCTCTGAAGAGAGCTAAAAATGGCTGTCCACCAACGCTTACCATCCAACCTGACAGAACTGGAGAGGATCTGCAAGGAGGAATGGCAGAGGATCCCCAAATCCAGGTGTGAAAAACTTGTTGCATCTTTCCCAAAAAGACTCCTGGCTGTATTAGTTCAAAAGGGTGCTTCTACTAAATATTGAGCAAATGGTCTGAATACTTAGGACCATGTGATATTTCAGTTTTTCTTTTTTAATAAATCTACAACAATGTCAACAATTCTGTGTTCAATGTCAACAATTCTGTCAATATGGGGTGCTATGTGTACATTACTGAGGAAAATAAATGAACTTAAATGATTTTAGCAATATAACAAAGAGTGAAAAATTTTAGGGGGTCTGAATACTTTCCTTACCCCTTTCCTTGTGTGTGTGTGTGTGTGTGTGTGTGTGTGTGTGTGTGTGTGTGTGTGTCTGTCTGTCTCAGCAATCCAGTCTACCAATCATTCATCATCTGTAAGGTTATAGGGATCTAGACAAGAACGCACCTGCATTCACATGCCCAGTCATGTTTGTGGGAGGTGGCTGGGAACGATGTGACTAAAGTTTCAAATGTATAGAACACCTAAAAAAAAATTATGCATGCCAAACGAAATAAAATGAGTAATCCTGAGAGCTGCTTTGGCAAAATGAAGAAAAACCGGCTGATCATGAACGAGTTGTAGTTAGTTGCGTTACTCAATGACCTGACGTGATAAAAATGAATTGTTTGGATTAACGTTCATTAGCAGTTTTTTTTTGTGTTGAGATATTTTTTTTAAATAGAAAACTTCTGCTATGATACACCAGGTGAAATAGAGAGAAAGTGAGCAGTTGAACGAATATGGATAAACTGGGCTAATTGGGGTGGGGTGGGGTGGGGGTTTTCAGGAGCTCTTGAATGAACTTCGGTGAAGGCTGTAACTGTAGATTTTCTTACATGGAGATAAGATACATTTTTGTAAGAAATATATATTTGACATGTGCGCCACCTATCAGTCATAGGACACACTAACCACTTACTACTGCATGTTTTACCGCCACACTAGCATACATTTTTATATCTGTAAAAAAGTATATATACTTACTATATTACCAGCGAGTAATGAAGTTTCATGTGAAGAAAGGTGTAAAATTGGCAGATATCTATAGAAGACTTCAAGCACATTATGGTGATGAGACGCTCAGCCGCAGCAAAACATTTGATTGGTGTAAACATTTTAAAGATGGCTGTCAGTGACGATCGATCCCGGTCTCTGTGGTTCTCCGATGACGAAGAGAAGCACGATGTAGGGCTTCTTTTATTTTTTAAGCTCAAAATTCCTGATTTGATTTGATCACCTCTCACACAATAGAAATAAAACACTCCTGGACATGCTGATACAGGAAATAATCAACTTCGGAGCAATAAAAATAAGTCCAGGAAGAATCTCCACTTTGTGTTAGGATGCATCACCAGCCACATTTCTCTTGATTATTTCCCTATAACACCATTATTCAGCATCAGTGTTTTATTGCCTTCTTGGCTGCTGTGGAACAGTCTTTAGTTTGGATTATTCTGTTCTGACAGAATCTGGACCAGTCGAGCTCCAAAAAAGACAAATTGACTTTTGACGGGAATTTTCCTCTGCGTCCTACCAGTAAGAAGGAGGTCAAAGCCTGACCCTTGTTCATGGAATTGTTCTTTCTCTTTTATAAATAGTTGAGAAATGATGTTTTTCCCCCTCTGATCATAATCTAAGTTTTATCCCACGTGGGAACTTCCAAATTGTTTGTATGTCCCATCCTGCACAAAATCATATAAATGTTGAGGAATGGTGTTTTGAGCTTCACTAGATGGCAGCACACAAGAGTCCAATGCTGCACTGCTTCTGCACTGTAAAACACTATCACTTGGGTTGTGGGTTCTGGGGGTGGGGTGGGGTGGGGTGGGGGGGGGGGGGGGGGGGGTGAAAGTGAAAGCTTATCTCGCTTTACAAGAAAAACTGTTTTTATTAAGGCAATTGCACAACAAATGATTTCAAACACGTTCTGACAGATCTGCCAAATGATTGCTGGTAAAGTAGTTTCACAATCATTTTATGTTTCTGATCAATATTTTAGATTCAGATTGAGTGCACTTTATGTCTGTGCTCTGTTTCCCATCACAGCAGTTGACCTTTTGTGCATTATGCAAGTTAATTAGTGACACTCATTGCACTCATTACACTCATTGCAGTTGTGCGTGACAAGATCTTTGATTGGGAGCTTGGTGGTTAAGTTGTTAAACTTCTGATCAGAAGGTCATGAGATCAAATCCCAGCACCACCAACCTGCCACTGCAGCCCTTGAGAAGGCCCTTGATCTTAATTGCTCAGTTGTGTAGATAAAAGAAAGAAAGAATGAAAGGTGCTTTATGCTTGTTGCATGGACTTTACAGCACAATGAAATTCTTCCTTCTCATGTCCCAGGGATGTTAGGAAGCTGGGGTCAGTGCACAAGGTCGGCCATGATACAGCACCCCTGGAGCAGAGATCGTTAAGGGTCTTGCTCAAGGGCCCCAGGAGTGGCAGCTCGACAATGCTGGTGCTCGACCTTTCGATCAGTAACCCAGAGTCTTACCACTGAGTTGTTCTGGATAAGGGAGTCTGCCTATAATTGCAAATTTAATATAAACACAGGAAGTGGTCGCTTAGTGGTTAAGGCTCTAGGTTACTGATCAGAAGATTGGGGTTTAAGCCCCAGCCTCGCCGAACAGCCACCATTGGACCCTTGAGCAAGGCCCTTAACGATCTCTGCTCCAGGGGCAATGCATCATGGCTGACCCTGTGCATTGACCTTGGCTTCCTAACAAACTGGGATATGAGAAAAAATAATTTCACTGTGCCCTAATGTATATATAACAAATAAAGGCTTTTACTTTCTAAAAATGTAATTCATTTTGTTTACTGAGCAACCAGGCTCATCAAAAGTACATGCCAGACTCTGTATAACACTTGTACTTCCAATTTCTTTAATATAACAATTTTTGAGACAAAAAAAAAGGAATCTTCAAATCTTTTCTTTTTATTTTTAGAAAGTTTTATAATATACAAAATATTTAGTTTATTGCAATATTTTTTATTACAGAGCACACAAGTACCAGGAAGTGTTTTGGCGGGTTGTGCTTCCTAGAAAGAACAGTGTGTGAACGGCATTCAATAGCCTTACGTTAACCTTTTACACAACAACAGGTGATAAGGTTCCTTCTCAGGGAAATCCAGACAACCTGGCTGCCAATCAAACTTCTGGAGGAAATCCATACTGATTTATTTTTAGATTTTTGTGAGTCAACTGTTCAATAGCTTATAAGTATTGTGTATTCGTGTGCAAGTTTGTAGCAATATTAGATACAGACTTTATTATCTCCAGAATCTTTTCCTTTTGCCATTTTCTGCCTGATTCATCCCAACAATCCTACCTCTGGATGGAGTTCTCTTCAAATGAATGGTTCCACAGGAACAGCCTAAAGATCCATGAAGTTGGATCTTTAGGCTATGCAACCCAAGAACTTTGAGGATGAGCAACTCAAGAACTATGAGGATGGATTTGGATTGCAATTAAGTCTACTACAGTGGCATAGGACCACAGGTTGCATGAACCTATCACTTAACTGAACACCTTAACAATGATGGAACTGTAATGAATGGGCATTTGATAAAAAGCTCCATTTATCTGGGAAGGCTTTCTACTAGATTTTGGAGCGTGGCTGTCGGGATTTGTGCTTATTCAGCCTCAAGAGCATTAGCGAGCTCAGGTATTATTACTTGTGAGGTAGTGTTTCATTTCTTCCCAAAGCTGTTCACTGGGGTTAAGATCAGAAGCTTGTGCAGGACACTAGAGCTCTTCTACTTTAACCTTGAAACACCATGTCTTCATGAAGCTCAGTTTGTGCACAATGGTATTACATGGTGAAACAGTTTTGACATTTGTAGTTCCAGTGAAGAGAACCTATGAAACTACAGCATACAAAGACTTTCTATATAAATGAATTGTGTGAACTCTGTGGTAACAGTTTGAGAAAGAACTCAGCATGTATCGTTTTGAAGATCGTTTTTTCTGGTCCACCCTCTGACTTTTATAACGGCCTTGTAAGTACTCTCTGATACTTGAATATCCAATCTGTAGCCCTACACCATGCACCATACTGAGGGTTTGCATCCATAGGGAGCCCTTCTAGCTCACACTAGGGGTCTCTTCCAACCAGGTTAAATGAACATCTCCTTCCAGAAAACATCCAAAGTCCATGTGTAAGTTGCTGCAAAATGTAACTTTATTGCACCAAGTGTTTCAACATTAACATGTAAAATTGTCTATTGTCAAATCCTGTTAAAGAAATTAAATCAACTCCTTCTGGCCAATCAGATTTGAGAATTCACCAGGCTGTGGTGTAAATATGTGTAAACGCCACACAAGAATCTCTGCAGCTCGACAGCAAATTTGAACATCTCGTTTACAGGAAACACAGACATCAGTTCCACATGTAGACTAATAAAAAGTTGCACACCAACACTGCATGAGAGATCAAAAGGGCTGATTGTTCAATTTACCCAACACCTTGGCACTGAGACACCATTCTAATGTCACGTGATTGTGATTATGTAAATGCTAATAGGTCAAAGAGCTCTCACTGACCTGGTTCGGAGGTTCGGAAGTTTCACTGTTTCTTAAACTCAACTCACTACTCATTCTTTCAAATGGTCAACAAGCATCATTGTTATGATCGTCAGTGTCGAACAGTGATGCTGCAAAATGTGAACTTTTTATGCAGGTCAAAAGGCAGAGTTAGACGTGTGTGAGACGGTGACAAATCAAAACATTGGGGATTGGTCAGCATTTGAAAGGAATTCATTGAGAGAATAGAAGTTCCCATCCAGGTCAATGTGAGGTTTCGGGAGGTGCTAGAGATTTGCATGGACATTGCTGTGTAATAGTAAGATGAGACGAGCTGTGATTCCAAGAAAATCCACATTGCCATAAAGAGATAATGCAAAACTGTAGTAACCTGAGCTCAAGAGCAAACCGTGGACATTAAGGATATGAGACAGCAACATGAAAAAATGTTTTAAATGAAGCAAATTTATTTAACTAATAAAATTTAACTAAAAGCACTTTGGTACTTTTTATATGCTATGGCTTCTTTTGATTTCTTCAGCTAAAGAAATTTTACAATTATGTAGAAGGGTGGCAGGTCAGTGGTCTTCTTCGAAAAGGTCAAGAGTTCAAATCCCAGCACTGCTACTGCTGGGACCCTGAGCAAAGCCATTGGCCTTCAACTGTTCAAACCACTGATTTGACTGGTTAAGTGTTACCCAGTTTGATTATCTGTGGTATATGTTAGACAGCCATTAATTGATCTTCACTATATGCTTTATACTGGTCTGGGTAGTGATAGGTCTGGAACCTATTCCTGCAACAATGAGTGTGAGAAGGGTATACACCCTGGATCAGAGCAACATCCCAGAGCAACATACACACATGCATTCAGACATGGAGGCAATTTGAAGTCACCAATTTATGTATGTGGCATGTTTTTGGGATTTACATCTATGGCTTTTTTGATCTAATTTTTAATATAATGAAGCAGTTTCGGGTTTAGGCCCTTGCTAAAGCCCCCAACAGTTCTAGTTTGGCAGAGCTGGGATTTGAACTCACAACCTTCCAATCAGATGTACAACATCTTTACCAATGAAGAAACCAGAGAACCAGGAGCAAATCAACGCTGACATAAGAAGAATGTGTCCTGCTCCACACAGACCCAAGCTCGGGTTCGAACCCTGGACCCTGCAGCTGTGAGATGGCAATGCTTGTGTGTTGAAATTGTATGTATTGATTCTGAACCTTTTCCACACTGTAAAACAACTTTAAATGACTTCACACTTCAAATGACTTGTGTATATGCTCCCTTTAACCCATTAAACTACCCATTAAACCACCAAAACTAGCGGAAACATCTACAACTACTTAAATACAGAACTTAGTTGCATTTGTTAAATAGTTTATGGTAG
Organism: Silurus glanis; assembly: GCA_014706435.1. Lineage (NCBI taxonomy): Eukaryota > Metazoa > Chordata > Actinopteri > Siluriformes > Siluridae > Silurus > Silurus glanis. The sequence goes on along the minus strand of JAAIIK010000017.1, from coordinate 10,588,933 downwards.
TTACTGAATAATATTATAACAAAATAACCAATAATAATAAGCCTGTTATTTGACATTTTCAAAAACTACAGCTGCAGTTCCTCAAGTGTATTTGTTTATTTATTTATTTATTTATTTATTTATAAGATAATTTGTGTGAGCAATTAGAAGCAATAGTGTTATTTTAATTAAATTCATTATGATGACATATTTAGGATTATTATTAACGGTATGGGTGGGTCTTGACATGCTGTTGGTTCTGGGGAAGTTCAGGTCTAAGAAGATTCTTATCCACCCGCAACATACATACAGTTAAACTGTTAAAGATAAAAGCTGCAGAACGACTAATGGCCGTAGCTACAGAATTTCTAGAGAATTTCAGGAGAAGATCTAGAACATTGTTTTGTATCTATGTGCCTGACGAAATTCATTTCTGTCCATGGACGATAAAAGAAAAGAAAAGAAACACTTCAACTACTGATCTAAATAAACTCTTTGGTCAATGCTGACTTTAAATTCTGGACTTGAATTACACAAGTGTAAACTTCTATAGAATAAAATTACAGGAATGATTCTGAAAAAATGTGCAAACCTTTGCATCGTATTAAATACTGATTTCAGTTTTTAGTGGAAAATGAGTGTCACTTTTACTAATGAACTAAAAAACTTTTCATTTTTATTGACGAAGATTCAAGGGTCTGTTGGTTTGTGTGTATATACATGCATGCATTTTACCTGGATCTTTAATTGTTTAATTAATTCATTAATAATTAAAGCTGCATAGGAACTTATGAGCCATACATACAGTGTTTCTGAACACCCTTCTGAATATACTTCTGAATTATACTTCTGAATATACTTTTAAACATCATTCTGAATATACAGCACCTTTTTACATACTTTTTACTTCATACTCATGAACCTACTTCAGAACACCACTGATTACACAATTCTGAACATACTCCTGAATGTAATCCTAGACACATTTCTGAACATACTTCTGTACATGCTTTTGGCTATACATCTTTATTTACTTCTGAACATAAAACTTTAATATCCTTCTGAACATACTTCTGAATGAAATTCGAGACATACTTCAGAAAATCTTTCTGAACATACTACTGGATACACTTCTGAAAAAATATCTGATTCTAGACATACTCCTGAACACGCTCCAGAACATCTTTCTGAACATACTGAACATGGTTCTCCACATTAAACCCAGACTACAAACATACCATCAGTGAATGATTTGGTATGAACGTGCTAGTCGCCACACTCGATCCATGTCTTAACCACTTCGAATGGAAACGTGACACACCTTTGAACTAGCACGCGTGTGTGAAGCCACGCCCACTCTCTATTTAAACACGCCGACTGCGGCGTCACTTCAGAAGAGTTCAGGCTTCCCTCAGACTGTGGGGCAGAGGGGAAAATCTCAACACAGCAGTAATAGTTTTGCGAAGAGCATTAAGAGAATCTGAGTTTACACAAAGGTGAGTGTTTCAATTATTCTTCAATATCACTATAACCTGCATTTATTATAACATTGACTGTAAAAGTTGTATAAGGTGTGTATATATATATATATATATTTTTATATATATATATATATATATATATATATATATACTTTTATTATAATTATAAATAATGTTTAAATTGCATATAATGCAATTTAAATTTTGCTGTTTTATAAACAATATTATATTTTATTACATTTTGAATAATAAATATATATAGATGCAACAGTGTATGTGTGTGTGTGTGTGTGTGTGTGTGTGTGTG
>JAAIIK010000017.1:10576445-10587066 GCA_014706435.1 Silurus glanis | reverse complement strand
ATAAAATGTAAAATGTTTTGGGGAAAAAAGTTTTGGATGGGAAAAAGTGATCTCCTTCCATTCACCCCACCTCCCTTATTCACTCCCTCTCTCTCTCTCTCTCTCTCTCTCTCTCTCTCTCTCTCTCTCTCTCAGAGCCATTTAAGCCGGATCTTTATTTTAGGAACATCTCGGCAGTCCCTGTTCCAAGTTAGTCCAGGTGTTGCTGTGCTTCTTGAGCGTGGGTGTGAAACAGCTCGGTCCACGATGCGCTCTTTTCTCCCACTTCTCAGCGTGTATTGCGTCAGCCTCCTGTGCCTCCAGCTTCACGCGCTCCCCGTGAGAAACAGGTAGGATCATTTCTATTTGCGCCTTTTCTACTTCTCAAAAGCTTGGCTCCTCAAGAGCAATGCATATCTAGTGCAGAAATAAAGTGGGGAAAGACGTAAAAGCACAGCTCCATCTTTACCAAAAAAAAGCGCACAATTCAATAAGACTTAATATACTAATATTTTTTTTTATTATAACTGAGTGACTGGCAAATGTTCAACCAATTAATATGTTCATCAAAAAGGTTTCCCAAAACAAGACAAAATGCATTATTGTTTGCTTTTTTCTGGGTCATTCGGAAAGAGATAAGTCATTATCTGTGTTTAATTATGCTATTTTCTTGAGGGGTTTTTTTGGTCGCGCGCGCAACGTGTCTAAACTTGCTGGGCAAAATCCAAGAAAAGAAGAGCGTTTCCATACAAGTCGCCCGGTTGTAGTGTGTGTGTGTGTGTGTGTGTGTGTGTGTGTGTGTGTGTGTGAGCGCACAGATAGCGGCTGAATGAGCAAGGTCACAGAGAGAGGCAGACGTGCCGCCGGGAACGCGCGCACTTCACGCGCCAAGAAACTTTTAATTGACTTACTGCCTATAGAAAAGTGCGCGTAATGACGTATTGACACTAATGAGTGCCCTTGTCCAACACGTGACATATGCAATAAAAGAAAAAACAAAGAAGAAAAGAATAAATGCCCAGATAAAAAAGAAAAATCTAAATTTTCACCATATCTTCTTCACCTATGTATCTTTCATATGGATATAGTGCAGTAATGTATATGTATATATACATAATTAGTTGTAAAGCTGTACATTTTCAGGTGGAAAAATGTGTAGTGCAAAGGTATAATATGCCGAATGACTTTTTTCAGCCTTAAATGCAACTTTTTAGGTGAAAAAAATACGTACGCTAAAGGTACCAAAGGTGTCTGCCTAAGAGAACCAACCCAGTGAAAAACAGTGGTACAGTTTTTCTGAGAGTGTTATAGGTGATTCGGGAGTAAAATTAATGATTTAAATGAACCCCTGAGAAAGAACCAGATATTACAATGCATTATTAGGGTTATCTGTAATATCCCCCCCCCCCCCCCCTGCTTCCCTTTTCCTTTTCTTCTTCTTATCCCATGTAATAAAACAACCCAGCTGCTCTGTTGAAATGATTGAGATGTATACCTTCTCACGAGCAGTTCCAGATAGACGAGGAGCCTGGATGTTGATAATCGCTTGCGTCAGCTCGACTTGTTCAAGGCCGAACAATGATTTGAAAGGAAAAAAAAAAAAAAAAATGCTCAAATATCCCTGGGCATATCACACAATATCACAGTCATATCATCAGTGTGGACTGTTCTTTTGTGTCTCATTTACTCAGGTGCACAGAGCCGTTTTGGCATTTGCTTGCTTTTCCAAGTCCAACATTTTTGGATGAAGCCAAGGCAAATCTTGACACATTTCACGTTTCCTCATTAGCGATGCACAAGTTATTATATAGGCTACAGATGGTAGAACTGAGTATAAAAATCCAACAATCTAAATTGCCTTGCCTTATTACCAGCCTCAACACAAAACTCTTTTGTATCCTGTATATCCTTTAAATCCTTTTAGTTCTAATACCTTTTAATTGTTCTTTCTTACAACAAGGGTACTCAAAGGACCCCCCTTTTTACCACTCAGTTGTGCCCATTTGTACCTTTTAGTATGTCTTTTACCTATAAGCTTTACTGTAAAGAAAATTACAGCCGATAGATACCTTTTGCAGGTAAAATACAAATATTAAATATACCAAAGGAATAGTCTTTCTTAGTACAATTTTTTTGTTCTAAAAGTCTGTCTGTTAAATCTCTCCCCAACTGTTTGGCATTTATTTACCCATTCTTCACGTTATGTCTGTTTTAACTCAAACAGACACGTCACAGTGTTCCTTCTTCAGATCAGATCCTTGGCTTCGTTCCTTTTAAGTTGTTCCTCTGCTCCAAGATACTACTTCATTTCAATTATAAATTGTACAAAATACTTTTTTGTATAGACTTTTTTTTTTAAAAACATTTTTTTACAAACCTTTACACCAAACTGTGTATAGTATTTCGTGCAAATGATGACGAAGTGACTTTTGACCAAATCGGTGATCTTCTGAAAGAAATTGGCAGTGCAGTGTCAGTGTGCCCTCTTCTGGCTGTGAGCTATTTTGGGCATGTGCCTGGATCCTCTCACTGTTATTTCAGGGCAATTTGAAGCCACCCTGAGCAAACGACACGATCCTTGAACATTGTTTGCGGGTCGTCTTCTTGCCGTGAACTGTGAATGAGTCAGCACTTGTTTCTTTTCCATTCTGAGTGCCATAATCAGGGTATTATACAGTATGTACTAAGACGAAGCACTATACAATTACTGGCTCTTGGTCCTTCTATCAGAAGCACCGTGTTATTCCACGTTTGAGGGAAGAGTCAGCTTCTCTGAGCTGCGATGACAACACAAGAATGCACAATCTGTACAGCCTCTGGGAAGTTAGATTTTTTCTAAATCAATCATACTTATATTGAAATAAAATGTATGCCATTCAACCACAGTACTGTAGAGTCAAGCAGTGATGTTTTTTCCTGAAACAGGTGCACAGTGAAGCAGAAAAACTTGTGTTCTCTGTTGTGTGATGGATAGAAAAAGAACAGATCAGATTGAAAACTATATGCTTCAGTGGCTTGATTTAGCAAACATCATGCACTGGTACTGAGAGACTGAATGTTCTGTTCTTGTGGTGAAAGTGAGGTAGGCAGCATTTCCAAGAATTCTCCTCTAACTGGCATTCTCAAAAGTAATTTTTTTTTTGCATTGATTTAATTTGATGCATAAAACTGCGTAGCACCCGTCGCCTTCAAATGATGTTTTTATTAACATCCCAGAGTGTGTACCCTGCTACGATGCTTTTATGAAAGTCACCAGTAGGCGGCCGCCGTACGATTGCTGTATAGCTACAAATATGGTAGCTACAACCACATGGCTATATAGCTATAGCTATACATGTGCTAGTGACAATTAAAAAAAAAAAAATAAATAAAATAAAATATATATATATATATATATATATATATATATATATATATATATATAGTAGAAGTAGAAGTAAAAGGTGAATATGCACAATGCAAATGCATCAGAGGATCTATAATGCATCAGTCACACGTAATATTACACTCAGTCAGAATTCAGCCAAGATTTGATTGATAATCCTGTAATAATACTGTTATAATATAATACTGTTATACACGACATATGTAACCAACATATACATATCTCTGTATTGTTTTCTGCACAATCCCATTATGTCATTTAGTTACGTTCACTGTTATGAGCAAGCGATATAATCACAGAAAATGTTTTCACATCGTCTAAAAACGACTCCATCTGGAAACTCTTGTCTGACTTGCAGTTTTGTTGGCAGTGTAGTATTTGGAAGCTGAAAACAAGCAGCAAATTGAAAGTAAATTTTAGAAGCCCAGCTGGGAAGTGTTTCATTAACAGCAGCATGTATAGCATGTTTTTTTTATCATGATAAAAAGCCAGTCTGCTTTGTCTGAAGCTCAGGATTCAGGATTCAGGCCACTGACCTCGTTGCCGGCTGTTGACTGACGCGTGGACAAACACAAGATATGCCTCCTGCATATGAGTGCTATGTGAACAGAAAAAGAGTGTTTCTTCAAATCTAGTATTTAAATAAATGTCAAAAGATTTCCAAAATCAATATTTATTTACTATTTTTATACGAGGGGTCAAGGATATTGTTTATCTTGTGGCAGGACATTGTACACAGTAATGTTTTTTTAGTGTTTGTTCCGTAGGATTAGATAGAATGAATGCTTTGCTAATTGACGCACTCAGTTCATTGCTAGCGTGTAAAGACTGAACGGAAAACAGAACATAGATTCTGTTATACAGTCCAAATCTGGTTTTAAACTCATTACTCCGGTGTCTGGACATTTATCCGGTAGCCCAGAGCTCAGATGAGCATACAGACATGTAGCTGGGCAGAATTCCACTGTGGATTAGTGGCTAAGATTTACATTCCGCAGTCTCTGCTCTCTCCCAGAGGACAGGTCTTCATCTAGCTCAAAAACTCTTGTTAATGCTATCATTCCAGTTTAGTCTTCATCTTCTTGCTCATAAATACGCATTCATGCTTATCTGTATTGTCAAGCGAAATCTTGTTTTTTTACATTTCTATGACACGATGATTATAAATTGATTCTTGGCCAACGCATGTTCACTATTTGTCACCATTGTGCACAATTATTTCTTATTACTCATTACAACTATATCTGAGTGCAAGAGTTTGTATCGTTTCCCAATGTTTCCCCATTTTACAATGTGCTGCTTCTACAAGCACTTTAATATCAAGATTTTAAGAATAAAAAAGCTACAAAACAACTCAACTGAAAAACAACTGAACAATTAACAGAACAATAAACATCTGTTTTGAGGCTCCGAAAGTTGTGCACAGTATATAAAACAGAAGTTAGAAACAGCCTGAGCGTGAAACGTATTAGAGAGAATTTATGTCAAAGCTTTTAAACTGATATCAGGTCCTGCATTTGCGTTTTTAATAGCTTTAGCATAAAACGCACTATTTGACTATTTTGTTACTTTCGCTAATGACTAAACTTTTGCGAAACCCAACATATTAAATGTCTCGCGTAAGCCCCGTTGAGTCCTAAGGGGATGCAAACTTTTGCTTTCGACTGCATTTTGATAAATTTTAAGGCCCTACTGTGGTTGCGTGACTAATAAAGAAATTACAATGATTTTAAGTAAGCATTGGGAGTGGCTAATTTTATTATAAAAACTTCTATACCATTAAGTTTGCACTATAATCCCTTAAAGTTCCACAATCCTGTCTCTCGATTTGCAACAATTCACCTTTCACCAATTTATTTCTGCCTTCATTCAAACAATAAGGATACTGTACTGGGGGAAGTAAGTGACTTGCTATATTTAGATGGATTAGGCTGGCTCTCTGAAGTCTTGGTACTCCTCGGGGAACCAGGTAACACATGCAGGCCCCTTGAATTATGAATCTTAAGCTGTAAGAAGGAAAAAATTATTCATGTTTCCGTTACTTCTTTCAGCCACTCTAGTAGGTGTCCAAATCTAGCCAAACCAGGGAGGTGGACAAGCTGAAGTCCAAAAATGGATCATGTTCTAAAGCAAAATAAAAAACCCTTAGCGTTTCATTATAATAGTGCTAAACAGTACCTTTCCATGATGGGCCCTTCATGCTTTATGAACTTTTCTAGGTATCTATATGTACTAGAGGTTAAATAGTTGCAGGAACCAACACCAGGAACACATTGTGTGTTACACGATGTGTAACTGGAGAAGGCCATTAGCCGGTTGAGAACTGTTCATATCTTCTTTAAAAGACCACAAAGTAAATATTAGCTCAAGTGCTGTAAATTGGCCCAGTGTTTGGTTTGAAACACAAAAGTGCATTTCCACACAGTAATCAAGCAAGATTCAAGAAATTGAGCAATTATACAATCATTTATAATGGGTAGATTTTAGTTCCTTGGTTCCAGAAATCATGTTTTGTCACCTTCAGTCAGATATTTGCTAGCTTAACTCTAGCCTTAATATGCTAATTCGTAGCTAGACCTTGTTAAAAAAATAACCATTATCACCTTGGGTGCTCCATAAGCTCCAGATCATTGGTCTAGTGGATGTAAAAGGTCAATCTTTTAAAGATTAAGGGCGTTAATTACTGCCTTGATACCCTTAATTAGTCCCGTTCGGGTTCGTTATTTTCATCAGTCATTGCGTCCACAAGCACAAGCACAATAAGCACAAGCTTTCCTGCTCAACTAACCAGTACCAGGTTGGATGTAAGCTGATTCGCTATCAGCAACAATGAAAAGGGGACATGTCTCATGATTCATTCTGAACCATGTAGCCACCAATTGTGGCTCAATAGAAATGAACTAAGATAGGATGTCAGGAAGAATAAAAAGTGTTTCGAATCTTGTACATGAAAGACGTGTAGCATGATGTGTAGCAGGTATAGCGTTTCACAGACTTGCAAAAGTCCAAGCTGGTTGTAAGTGGTAATTTTCTTTGCCTAATGCGTTCATTATACTAAAATCTACCAGAACTTGAAGTCACGCAACTGGCAACTGAGAATATTTTATGTAGCAGGAAAATGCTAATTAGAAGCCCGAAGCTGTGTTGTAGTTGCTGTTGAAGTTATTCCAACAAACAGGGCTAAGGACGAAGCAGTAGGCAAAGCACTTCTCATTTAAGTTTTTTTTTCACATTAAATTAAAACAATCAGCAGAATTTACAACATACTCTTCTTTGGCAGCCAACAAGCTTCTGGATGCCAAAGAGAATTAGCTGGCAAGTGCTAGTCCTTGACAAGAAACACTCATTCTAACCCAGGTTATGAGTCTCAAAAAACCCTAATACCATTCCTCATTATTTAATGGAAGAGCCTACAGTCCTTAGTATTCTCATTGAAGACTTTCAGGGTTTCATCAAACCTCATTGAGTGTTAATGATGATTCAGGTGAAGGAGTAGAGAAGGACAAGGTTGATAAGGGGATTCGTTTTTAAGCTTCTTGACTTAAAGCCAAGAGACACTTTGGATCAAGCTGAAAGAGGAACTAAGCAGAGCCACATGAGCTCTGTAATTACATAAAGCCTGTGCGATCTGGTTCTCAGGATGTCCATGTCTTGCGCGTAATGCTGATTAGCTGATTATTGGTTTTGGAAATAATAATACTAAGAACATGAAAAAAACTTTTTATTTAAGTTTGAATGAACATCATTTCTGAAGTTTGGTCATTTTTCCAAACTGGTCATGGTTATGCGATAAGTAATTACCTATTGGTCATGTTTGGTAACGTGGTTAATATGGTCAGGATCAGGAAGCAGAGTTTTGTGTGTGTGTTTCAAGAGCAAAACCTAATGTGCACTATCCATTATGCAATGGATGTGAGCAGATGGTGGTATAAATGTAAGTGTTTACTGTACTATCTGTCCAGGAGAACCATAGCAATCCTAAGCAGATAGTTAATTCTCCGTAGCGTACACTCAGTAGCTATTATAATGCGTAATGATGGACACTATCAGGTAATCATTATTTGCACACAGTATCTTACGTTACATACTGCGGTGAACTTTGACTTTTTCAAAACTGTTATTTAAATATTACTTTCCAAATATTTGCTTCCTTCTTGGAACTACAGCAATAATTATATTTCCTTATATAACACTTACTGTCAAGCAGGAAACTCAAAACTTTCCTGTTTCTTTGCTCTGCAGGTTGGACTTAAAAGCAATCTTACATCAGCTGAGAGAAAGAAGCGCTGTTTCCCAAGATGCTGAGTCATCCTCCGATGATCCCACCAATGTCCCTTTGGACAAAACATCTTTATGGAGAGCCTTACTTTATAAACAAACACCTCCAACATCTCAGGAGTCAAAGAGCACTCTTAACCCAACTGAAAAGTACGTGAAGCAAGGACTCGAGTCAAACCCAAGAACCCCCAGAGGTCGGCGCAGTGCCTATGCCCGAGGTCATCATCACCAACAAGGCCAGCTGATGCGTGTCGGGTGCGTCCTGGGAACGTGCCAGGTACAGAAACTCAGCCATCGCCTCTACCAGCTGGTCGGCCAGACTGGACGTGAAGACTCGGCTCCTATAAACCCACACAGCCCACACAGTTATGGATGATCTACAGAAGGGCTACGGCTCAAACAGAAACCGCAACACTACAACTTGCAAATGATCTCTCTCTTTTTTTTTTTTTTTTTTTTTGCAAATAGTCTTAGATTAATGAAAAAATGTTTTCTTTTTCTTTCCACTTGTGCTTTGCTGAAAATGTAAGTGCCTTTTTTGAGAAGAAAGGATCAGACGTTACTGATATACATCGCTAAAACACCTTTACTTTGGCCTCTTTTCACAAAAAAACAAGGACTTTCCTTGAATTTGACTTGGATGTCCAAAGTTTTTTAGAGACGTTTCCATTGTAATCCCTTCTGCGTAAAAAGTGAAACTATGGATTTTTGGATTTTGTCAATGAGTGACCTCTTTACTATCCACATGAGGATTTCAATGAATGTTGTTGACTTCAGATATGGACCTGATTCAAGAGCGTGATGGGATTTCTGTCAGATCATTTTTTTTTTTCATTCCTTCTCTCAAATCCTAAGAGCAATGAGTGTCCCTGTTTCAGCTTAGGACAAATTCCAGTGAGTAGAGGACTTTAACTTGAAGACCCACCACGCAATGAACCTCACACCTCTTTTTGCTTTCTTTCGAACCTCAGATATATTTTATTTGAAAAACATACAATCGATTCTATCTTACCTTAATTCCATTTTCCTGCATAAATCATGGGCACTTGACTGCGGCTGCTGTGGTCTTGTTTTTAACACAATGAAATATTGAGGCAGATTATTTAACGAGCAAGTTGTAATCCCTTTGGTTCGTTCCTACTAGAACCCTGCTGGTATTATGGTCATAAACAAACAAGGGCTTTATCCCACAGCGTTTTCTAACAGGTGATTGAAACACGCGTTTGGACAGACACCGATCAGACTAGCGAGCTTTGCTGATGTCATAATGTAATTTAAAAATAAAATTAAAAATAGACATCATTCTTGGAATGAATTGCTCATTTAAACACAATATAATGAATGAAAAAGGCAAAACCATGCACAGCCAGCCATATACACTATATGGACCAAAATGTTATCACAAAGTTGGAGGCATCTTAAAATGAAGAAAATGAGCATTTCTATCGTTGCACTATTTATAAGACTACAGTTCTAGCAAAATGTGAGGCGAGAGTGCCAGATCTGCAATGACACTCAGTAAAAGTGCCAGAAACGCTCGAAACGCTTGTTATAGGTCCTTTTTTTATTGCACATAACGATTGTCTCATAAAACCCCCAAATTACTCTGTCTGTGCCTTACAGGAATAAACAGACCAGACCTGAAAATGGCCTGTTGTTTAAAGCCACGTTAAAAAAAGCACCATGTTAAAATAACCAAAGTAATCTCAAAAGCCAAATGTGTGCAAGTCAAGGAACCTGCTGAGAAAATCCAACCCGTCAAGACAACATTTTTTTCTTTCAACGTATACGAACTATTCCTCTCCTGTCAGGTCGAATCATTAACACGTATAGCCGCTCTTTCGGTAATGTAAAGTGCTTACGTCGAACCATTTTTACAGTGAAATTCATCCTGCGATCATTCCTAAAAGCCGCCGATTTACTTAAAACCTGACGATACTTGACGTTTATTTAAATTCTCTTCATTTGAATCACACTGTAATTTGCTGCTTTCTTTCTCTCTTTTTAAAAAAATCACCAATCTGCCTGTAATATTTAAGTGTATATTTAAGTTGGAAGGGCTATATGCTAATTCTGTACGTTTTTGAATCCTGAATGTGTTTTAAAGGCACATAAACTCTGCTCCCTCTTGCTGTAATCGATCTTCCTCCTGTTCTCACTGATCATTAAACATGCTTTCAAAAATGCTGAGAACTTGGTGAATCTGTAGCTTTTTTAACGAAGAAGCCAGTCTGTGAGAGTTCTGTCCATTGTTTTTGTTATTCACGTTTTGGTGGTGTTTGTTGTGTATATTTATTTAACATTGACAACTAGCTGTTAGACTTGTAGTGATGTGGAGGTTTAGGCATAGTTGCTGTGTCACCGCCTGACGTCGATCATTCCACTCGTGTGCGTCTGAAAAACAACGTGCCTGTCATACTAGCGTATTTTGGGGACCTTTGCCCTGAATCTTGCAGGACTATGAAAAAGGTTATCGGTTGATGTCTGTTAGGTTCAGGCCACGGCCACACTCTAAATACGCATGTCTCACTGTATTATCGATGAGGTCAGTTTTCAAGTATTTAAAGCGAAAAAATAAATAAAAATAACACGAAGCACTTTATAGCAGAAATCTGTTTTCATGTCATGAACTTGAACCTTAAACCTGATGTAACTGAATGAAACTTGATATGTGTTAAGTGTGTATGAACTTGGTGAAAAACGTCACTCTTATGTATGTGTACACTTTGTGAATATTATTATTATTATTATTATTATTATTATTATTATTAGTTCTGCTATTTAAGTCATGTATTTATGCATTTGTATGTGAAATAGTTATTTATCTTTCGCATAGGAGAATGAGAGTCTATGAAGAAAAAGCCTTCGTGTAGTTACAGTGTTTTATACTTTATGATGTTCATTTTGTGCAAATAATAAAGCATTTCACTGTAGTATGATCAAGTTCGGTGTCTCTGTTTTCATTTGGTACTTGCAGAA
>JAAIIK010000017.1:10557423-10571445 GCA_014706435.1 Silurus glanis | reverse complement strand
TCCTGCCGTCTCTGTAGACGTCTTCCTCCTCTCCTTCTCCTCCTTCGGCCAACAGTAGCCCAATTTCCACCGGTACCCTGTTGGCTAACGATACCTGTGGCGGTCGTTGTTAACCCGGCCCTCGACCGATCCGGTATGAAATTCTTAATCGTGACCCACATATTCGATTTGGCACATGTTTTACGCTGGATTCCCTTCCAGATTATGCTTTCAATTATGGGTAATTCTTATATAATGATGGAAAACATAATTCCATTCTAAAGTCAATATTTCATATTATTAATATTATCTTTAGTAGTAGTAATAGTAGTGGTAGTAGTAGGAAAGAAGCACTAAAGTCTATTGTGGGTTTAGAAATTACTTAAATAAATGTATCTAACTGAGAAGCACCCAGATATGATGATGCTACCACCATCATGCTTTACTCTGGCAAGTATATTAGCAGCAGTTCTTTTCAGACATTACACATGGAGTTCAGCATAAAATGTTAAGATTTTGTCTTATCAAACTATAGAAGGATTTTTACTCATGCTTTCAGAGTCATTCAAACATTTTATAATATGTCCTTTATCTAACAGTGTCCTTTAAAGGGTTCCCTGGTGGTCTAGTGGTTAGGATGCGGCGCGCTCACCGCTGCGGCCCGGGTTCGATCCCCGGTCATTGAATCAACCCCAGCCACTCTCAGTGCCGGTCCCAAGCCCGGATAAATTGGGGAGGGTTGCGTTAGGAAGGGCATCCAGCATAAAAACCTGTGCCGAATCAAACATGCGAAGGATCCGCTGTGGCGACCCCTAACGGGAGAAGCCGAAAGAAAGTTTTATCCAACACTGTCCTTTATTTGACAAACTTCCATTAAAGCATTGCTGAATAATAAAGAAATACTGGAGTATTTCTGAGATCTCTGCAAAGAAGCCCTGCTAGGGTGGTAACTGGATTCTTGGCCTGCTTTGTACCAAGGTGCTTTTTGACCAGTTACTGAGTTTGGAATGGTCTTGATCTGGACATTTTCCAATTCACTATGACGTAGCCTTGATTGATGCAGTTGATTTGCCACAGGTGTACTCCAATCAAGCCCAGCAACATTTTACCTAAGGATACATTTTGTTTTTCAGCTTTTGCTTTTTAAAAATTAGCTCAAATTCATCATTATAGATTATCTTGTGTAGATTAATGCCAAAAAAGAACCTACTATAACACAACGAAATGCGCAAATACTGAAGAAGCCTGAAGACTTTCTGAACCCACCGTACATACCATAGAATCCCAACAATTCACCACAAACCTATGACTTTATAGAAGCTCACAATGCTTTTCATGGAGGAATGTACATAAACCTTTAAAATCTGTCTCCAGCCTTTGAAGACACCACAGGAAGAGACTCTGTGCTGGTATCCTCGTTAGAGGACATTTGAACGCACCCATATTAGAAATACAGCTGAGAAAACACTTACAAAATGCTTGGTCACAACCAATTACCCAACATAAAAAACACAAGGATTCTAAACAGTCTCCCATGACCCCAAACTGTACTACACACTACACTTCCTCTATCCCCTATAATTTGTGCAATATCATACTAATCATACTCAGAGGTGTAAAGAGTATCTGAAAATCATGCTTGAGTAAAAGTATCAATACCTTACTGCAAAACTTATTCCATTACAAGTTAAAAGTTTCCAATTCCAATATGACTTAAGTTAAAGACTTATATGACATATTAAACGTAAGCTCCAAGATACAATATTCCTCAAAACCAAGACGCATGTTAGTGAAAAGCCAAAACCAGGTGATTTATGAGGTTTTATTTCCTAAAATACAAATTAAATTGTACACCTCACCACTGCATTAACCAACAACACAACAACTTCTTAACCATACAAAAATAAAATAAAGATAAAAAAAAGCAGTAAAGCAATCTTTCAAAAATGTATCATCAATAGACAAATAAAATTACAGTAAATCATTTTCGATCAAGTAAAAACAAATATTTAGAGCTGACTGACTGATTGTAAAATGTAATTGGTAACTGTCAATTAAAATATAGGAGTAAAAAGTACATATATTGAATCATAAATGTAGTTGAGTAGAGAGTAAAAGTTCCTATATCTATAATACTCAGTAAAACTAGAAAGTAGCTAAAAACTACTTAAGTACAGTAACAAAGAACATTTACTGAAATAATTTACACCACTGTACTCATGCAATGTTATTTTCGGTGGTGGACGAAGTACACAAACCATTTACTTCAAGTAGAGATACACTCAGTAATATATGACTTCAGTAAAAGCAAACTTCGACTCAGTTTATGAAGACTCTAAGGACTGATTTTGCAAAATGTAGTCAAATATTTGACTTTGAAATGTAGTGAAATTAAAGTAAAACTCCAAATAGAAATACTTCAGTAAAGTACAGATACGCAAGAAAGCTACTTAAGTGCAGTAATGAATTACATTTACTTAATTACTGTACACCACTGGTTATTTTTATTATACATTTTTTACCCTCCATCCGTCTCTTCCCCGTCTTACTAACTGGACAATCACTACATTATAATATCACTTTCTGTCTCAGGGATTTTTGTATAATGCTCTTTATGCCATGGCACCTAGTCGTGTGTTATGTGTTACTTTGGCTGTCTTTGTCATGAAATATTATACCCATGTGCAATATGCTTCTATAAACAAATGGACAATCACTTTCTTATGTCACTTTTTGTCTCAGGCCATTGTGTAATGTCTTCTATACTTGATCATTTAGTTGTGTTAGTTGTAATCATGTTGTATTAGTCTATGTCTTGTTTCAGTCCAGGACAATAAACTTGAAAGTCTGATTCTAAAATCACACTGGTGATGTCCGTTTTTAAACCCAGGATGAAGTTCACCATCAAACCTAGAAAGATTTTTTGGTTGTAAGTCAGTGAGCTGGAAAGCAAACCACTTACATCCATGTGTGTATATAGCAGGAGGGACGTGACGTCTCAGCCGGTTTGGGCAGGATTAATGAGTGACTAGCAGCAGAGTCACACGATCACACGACTTTCCACTGCCAACATGGAAAAAAATACACAGGAGGGGGAGGAGGAACAGGGGTGTACTGATCACAAATGTTGAGCTGATCGCAAATGTTGAGCTCAGTAGCTCCTACTTTTATACCAAAGACTGTAGAAAGAACATTTACTTATAATCTTATACTCCAGTACTCATTTTAGTTCTCACTCTCCAGTGTTCTGTATTGTTGAAAGATTTATGATCAAACTCTTGATGTCACCCAAATGAGGATGGGTTCCCCTTTTGAGTCTGGT
Organism: Silurus glanis; assembly: GCA_014706435.1. Taxonomy (NCBI): domain Eukaryota; kingdom Metazoa; phylum Chordata; class Actinopteri; order Siluriformes; family Siluridae; genus Silurus; species Silurus glanis. The sequence continues at coordinate 10,568,144 of JAAIIK010000017.1, read as the reverse complement.
TCCTCTCAAGTTTTCTTCCTCATAACATCTAAGGGAGTTTTTCCTTGCCACTGTCGCCACGGCTGCTCATCAGGGATAAATGCACACCATTCACCTTAACTGTTGATTTCTGTAAAGCTGCTTTGAGACAATGTCTGTTGTGAAAAGCGCTATAGAAATAAACTTGACTTGACTTTACTTGACTACTGCCTTGCTTATGGACCTACAGCTAATATTTGCCCGAGTGGTGCAGTGATAATGTGCAGGGAAACACAAATGTTTGACATCCTAATGACAGGGAATTCCCATGTAGTCAGATAAAGTAATATAAAATAACCTCTGCATGTGTTAAATTGTTTAATAACCAAGTGGTCTGGTATTTTCCATTTCAACCATATAAGTTTGATAAAGTACACAGTGATATTAAACAACGTTTTCCTCAAATACCATTAAAATCATACATTCAATCAGAATCAGCCATTTCATAACATTCGTTCATTCGTAGCTTTCATAACACATTAATCAATAACAAAACTCATATATAATAATGCTGGAGAGTTTTATTTCTGTTTATCTGACTGTGTAATGAGAGTAGTAACTGTGAATGGTGAGAATTGTAGCCTTTTTATTCATTTACATTTATGGAATTTGACAGACGCTTTTATACAGAGCGACTTTGAGTAATCTCATTTATACAACTGAGAGGTTGAGGGTTAAGGGCCATGCTTAAGGGCCCAGCAGTGGCAACTTGGTGGTACTGGGATTTGAACTCACAACCTTATGATCAGAAGTCAAACATCTTAACCACTAATTGTGCTAACTGTATTTACATTTACTGTATCTGACAGAGGCACTTATCCAGAGCGACTTACATTTATCTCATTTATACAACGCTGTGATGAACTGATGGCCCATCTAGGATGTATGCCTGCCTCACTCCTAGTGTTCCTAGGATACGCTTTAGGTGCAACGCAACTTTGAGAAGGATAAAGTGCTTACTGAATGTGAGCAAGCGTAAGTCAATAAGCTGCAAAAATGTTGTCTCAGCAGGTTAAAGTTTGTTCATTGTTCAGAAGACACAAAAGATACATTCTCAGACACATAATTCAAAATGCCTAATCTTCTCTGAAAATGAATCCCGTGTCCAGGTAGTCTTTAGATGTGGTAAAGGGTACATTTTACGACAGCCAAATCCTGTGTTGAAGAGAGCTTTATGAAGAGCCTACTATAGAGCTCTGACCTCAACCCTATTGTAAACCTTTGGGACAAATTGGAAAGCTGACTGTATCCCAGGCCTCCTCACCTCACCTACATAAGTACCTGACTTTACTTAAACACTTGAGCACAAGTCTCCAGAAGTACACTCCAAAACCAAGAGGAACCTCTTCCCAGAAGAGTGGAGGTGAGGTCATTATAACAGCAAATAGGGACTAAATGTGGAATGGGATTTTTAATATATGGTGTATAACACCTCACAGTTATAATAGAAACCTGCTAATTTGTTCTGCTTTATTTTATAAAAAAGATTTGATCCACTGTTTACAAAAGACTGTGAAAGTGTTAGCGTCCTTCATCTGCAATGTGTACAGTATTGCTGTTCAAACACAACGTAACATTTGTAAACGGACCCTGCCAAGTTCCTGAGTCACCTGACACTGTCTCTCTGATCAGCTGATGAGTAATGTCAAGCTGTGATTGCATCATTCAAGAATGTCGACATTTGTATGCTTTTGACTAAACGGTAACATAAAATCTAGGTTACCAGGTTACATGCTTTATAAGAAAAAACCCAGATCCAGTATTTCACACATGAGACACACACTATGACACACCATATTTCATAAATGGATCATCGTATTCAGTGTCTGGGGGGCCTTAAGCATTCAGGCATGATCTCAGTGAGCATGATGAGTGTAACAGATGGTCAGTGTTCCATAACTATCAGGGTAGTTTTTTTTTTTTTTTTTCACCTTGCAAAATCCCATATCAAACAGGTAAAAAGCAGAACAATCCGAATCCTGTTTTATTCGGCTTGTCATGAGGCAGATCTGGTTTTCACTGAGGTTCGTTTATGGGAAATTAACTAAAAAAGGATTGTAATCACACCCAGAATTAACACCCATACAGCAAGGATTCAGGTTTAGGCTTGTGTTAAAGTGATAAGGATGTTTATTGAGAGAATTAAAAAGAAAAATGAGGAAATAGCTAACGTTAACGGATGTGGGGTATAAGTCATTACAAAACAACATTACAAAGGAACTCTGTGGGTCTTTTCAAACACAACATCATTTCCTTGAAAAGAGAAAAAGAAAACAGTAATGCTGAATGGGGTGATGTTAAACTACCTTCCTTTTATAATCATCGCATACGTAACAAATAATCCTTAGTCTATCTGAGTTTCATCTTAAGTATTAACTAGTACAGAATTTGTTATCAAAGGTTGTTGATTTTTAGCACACCAATAATAGATATTTTGCCACAACACATCTGATTTCTTGATTTATATATACACTATTTGGACAAAGGTTTGTGGACACCTGCCAATAGGATGTGTATGTGCTTTGTGAACATCCCAGTCCACATTTACATTTTTTGAAGATTCAAAAGATGTCAAGAGTTTCTTGTTATATATACAGGAAACAGTCTGTTACATAATACAATCAAATTCTGACTCCTGAATCCTCCAAGCAGCCTTGACATAAATTAAGGACAATTAAGAAAACCAAAAAAAGACAAAAGACATATATTACAAATGTACAAAGTTATGATAGTGATCATAACTTTGCCCTTATTTGCTGTTATAGTAACCTCCACTCTTCTGGGAAGATGTTCCACTATATTTTGGTGTGTGCAAGTGGAGATTTGTGCTCATTCAGCTACAAGGGTATTAGTAAAGTCAGGTACTGATGTAGGTGAGGTGAGGAGGCCTGGGGTGCAGTCTCTGTTCACATTCATCCCAAAGGTGTTTAACAGGGTTGAGGACAGAACTCTAGAGCAGGAGATCTTCCACTCCAACCCATGCAAAGTATTCATGGCAGAAGTGAGATCATGTCGATTGTTCTCCGACAATCATCATGCACAAGTTGCCGGATGGTTTTCGACATTTTTGGGTTGTTGAGCACATTGAAGGTCTTCCTGATTTCATGTCATCTTCTGGTGACGTTCTTCCGCTCTTGAAGCTTGCGTGCCCCTTGAAACACCTCGAACGGCTCATTGCAGCACTGACGCATGTCAAACGTCTCTGTGGCAGATTTGCCCAGTTTCATGCAGAATTTTACATTTGCTCTTTGTTCTAACTTGCTGTCCATGATGAAATCGCGGACGTGGTAACACACGTTGCCAGAATAGCACCATTACTCTCGAAACATCGTACTTCAATCCTGTCCGAATTGACGAGGAACATCCAGTGTCTAATGACTTTTAAACATTCCTCAACTTTGTTAAGCTAGCATTTATCATCAAGCTTTACTATGTGTCTATTGGTATAGAATGGAAGCTAATATGACCTTTATAAATAATTTTACATAGAGGAAGAATATTTAAAGTCTAAAATAGATCTTTGTGGAACTACAAACTTTTCTTTAGTATGCATAGTGATGTCACCATTAACATTAACATTTGATGATAAAGACATGTTATACCTGAGCTAGGAGAGAGAGAGAGAGAGAGAGAGAGAGAGAGAGAGAGAGAGAGACACTCCCTTGACTCCAACAACATTTTCCAGTCTATATCATCAAAAGCGGCACTCAGGTCAAGCAACACAAGCAAAAAGACACAAACCTGTTCGTCGGCAAGGTCATTAATATGTCATTTACCACTTTAAGCAGCGCTTTCTCTGTACTGTGATGGGGCTCAGGCCTACCTGAAAGGTTTCATGAATGTTATTCCTGCTCACCAGGCTAAAAGGATAAAACCAGCAGGCCAACAACCTCAGTTAGCTAACAGCTCACCATTTTCAAGGAGCATTCTGCAAACTCAGCTCTTGTTCCAATGAATAGACAACTGTTCATTCCCTGCCAAGGTTCATAAAGTCTGAACTGGCAAAACCCACAGTGACTATTAACAAACTTTTACACACACAAAACATAGACCTAATTAAGAAACACCAAAAGGGTGATCCAAAATTACTAAAACATCATAATTTCCATAATGTTTCATAATATTATAACTTGATTATGAAGCCAAATTTCAATAAACCCTCATTTAAACCAGTTTAATGTGCAAACCAATTTAAAGTAACATACCCCAAATGTAGTTGGAGTAAACTAGAGTTATATTTTGTAGGTTAGAGAGCAAAATAATATTACATTTAACCCAGCAAAGTAAATAAAGTTTATACTTTGTGTTTTACAGGACTTAAAGTAGTTAGTAAATGATTTATTTTATTATAAGTAATTATATGTAATTACAAGTAATTAGCTGTTTTTGTTAAATTACAAATGTGTTTTTGTCGAATTTATTAAACCACCAAATAATTTTTATTCAGAGTACTCATCGATATTTACGGTACACAGTGAATAGAGCAGTCAAAGAGAGTCTGGCAAAACCTGGTTTTGTTTAGACTTGTTCCTTTACAACGCCCCTCACGTACGTTTCTGCCGTTAATGTCCTCCTAATTTGGGTTTGTACCATGTTAGCATATTATTACATGATCACAAATTCTCATCATGAACTGGGAGTAGTGTTTAAGGCTCTGGGTTACTGATCGGAAGGTTAGGGTTCAAGCTGTGGTATTGCCAGGCTGACACTCTTGTGGCCCTTGAGCAAGACCATTAACCCTCCATTAACATGGCTGACCCTGCGCTCTGACCCCAGTTTCCTAACATTGCTTCGATATGCATAGAAAGAATTTCACAGTGTTATAATGTACATGTGACAAGTAAAAAGTACCTTTCTTTTAAACCATTGGCAACGGTCCCCAGTTCCAGTCCTTGTGGATGAAGGTAAAGGAAGATATAGAAATTGGGTAAATTCATTTTTTTTTGTCTAATTAACTGATGGGTTGAATCAGGTCAGTAATAAAGCTAGACAAACATCAAATTGTGCTGGATATGGACATAGACATGTGGGTTAGAGATAAATAATTCCAGGCTACAATGACAATGGGTTTTTATAAACAACAAGAACAGGTGCAAGGCAAACAAAAAAGGGATTTTGGAAAAGCCACAGGGTTTAAATAGACAAAGAAATCGGCGAAACAATGAACAAAATAACACAAATCATGGAAACTAACCAGTTATGAGGAAAAGGCGGAGACCAAAAGCAAAGCAGGAACTGAACAGGCCAATGTGGAACTCATTGCCGTGGGAGCCGCAACACAAAAAGCTAGAAAACAATCATTCAGAACAGGAATTCATGAGCCTTGACTGAAAATTCATTCATTCATGCAGTTTACAAAAGTTCAAGTTCTGCATATTATCGAAAGAGTTCACCAGCTGCCCATCAGCTCCCATAGCGAGCGAGTTTCAATCAAGGAGTTTTCTGTTCTTTTCTCAGTAAAAGAAATGTTTCAGGATTCCTGTAAGCACTGAAGTAACAAGGTCTATACAATAACGGCTTTATCGAACCAACACAGCAAGAAATTCAATCTACATGGGTGGTTATATGATCGGGGTGATGTTTCTTTCTCACTCAATTATAAATATGTATGTAGGATAAAATAAATTGTCCTACACACAACCTTTGTGCCTGTTTTGAATAAATAACCAAGAACAAAACTTAAAAACTGCATTTTATCTCAAGCCAATATACCTAGACTTATATACATACTTATATATAAATAACAAAATGTTTGGAAAATGATTTAAAACCATATTGAATTTCATGCTTTTCTTTAATATTTTGTCATTAAGTGTTGTCCATTACAGGAAATGAAAAATAAGTACTTGAATTAATCCTGATACCTGAAAATATTTACTCACATCCTTAACAAGAGGTTTCTTCATTCAACTTTTTTGGGAAGTTATGAGAAGAAAAATATCATGTTCTTGTTATTCAATTAGCTCTTTTAACAAAGGACATTGTCTCAAAGCAGCTGTACAGAAATAATAAAGAAATTACAAATATAATTTTTCATACATTAGTCTCTAAATTTTTATCTAAGGACCGAACTAGTGGCAACAGTAGTGAAGAAGACACCTTGAGAGAAACCAGACTCTTAAAGGAAGCCATCGTCATCTGGGTGATACAGAATACACATTTATTATAGTTCAATCATTGTTGAGGTTATCTACTGTTTACTGATGGTGAAAACTGTTTGTGGCAATTGTAACCTAAAACATTGTAGCAAACTGTTTATCCTAATTACAGTCTAAATATATTTTTATATATCTTTAGAATGTTTGTGGAACTATTCTCATCAGCAACGAGTGGTTTCCATCCAGTAGTGGGACATAATGCAGATCCGGAGAGCAGAAGGTGACAAGATCGCAATTATGGTGTGACCCTGTTGAAGATGGGTTTCCTTTTGAGGCTGGTCTTCCTCATTGAACTCCTCTGGAGTTTTTTTTATGTCATAGTCACCTCTGGGTTGCTCATTAGAGATAAATGTATATCTGAGTATATGTATCTCCGTATATTTCTGTCCATTATCCAAAAGCACTACAGAAATGAAATGCCATTACATTTCCTTGACTTGAATATGAGAATGAATTAATTGTAATTAACCAAATTAAGTCTAAAACTTTTTTCTACAGATCTAAGAGCCCAATTGTTTACCTGATGAGGACATTTTTTTTTAGATTCATGCGACTTATAAAGGCTAAAAATTGTGCCTTATCATGGAATCACCCACAAGTCACATGTCTGCTCTTTGTCTATTTATGTCCTATTATTAGAGACATGAACACCTCTAAAAGCAGGCATAATGACATATGATCGGCGTATCCAATGCACTCATGCATCCAAACATATCTCCATCGTGACCCTGCACACTCAAGAATGAATCCTAATCAGTTTGGATTAAAGAGATTCAATTACACTTTCCTGTGAGACGGGAAGTGACTGGTGGGAAGTGAATACGAGAAGCCTCACTGAACAATTCACCCTATATGTACGACTCTGTATGTACGAGGGTCCGTGTGACTGGTGTCAGAGTTTCGTTTTTCGCCTCAGATGTTCTTGATTGTCATAGTGGTTACACAAAGAGGCTTTCTTTTTTTGTATATTTATGCTTCGGGGACTGTTTAATGTGGTTTATGACACGATTGTATCAGATTGCAAAGGTAACAATTGTTCTACAAGCGTGAAGCATGAGGAGCAAGTTCAGAATAGCTGTAATGGATGCAAATGTAACTGTAATGCATCACAGAAATTATAACATTTTACTTAAATGCCCCAGGCCTGCTCATTAGGGATAAGTACACATCATTCATTTTAATTCTTAAGTCCTGTGAAGCTGCTTTAAGACAATGTCCATTGTGAAAAGCGCTATAGAAATAAACTTCAACTTAAACTTAAGGCAAAAGAGATAGATAAAGCATAAAGCTATATTAACATTTATGTATATCTGCATTTATAAACCATTTTTTCAGAAGCAAAGGCGCAAAAATGGGGTATGGGGTATATGTGGTGCATAGGGGCGCCACACGTGGTGGGGGAGCGCCATAGCATGTAGCATATTTATTCTTGCATTTACCCCTATTTTTCAGGAGGGGGAGTGGAGTACCAACCATGATCTTGCATACCCTTCAGCAAATGTGCAGTAGCACCCCTGTCCAGAAGTCATTTTCTGTCAGCTCAGAGATTTTTGTTGGAATAAGACTGTATGATGAAACCTTCTACACCTATGTTTAATCTTACGCCAAAAAGCTTTTGAATTCTTCACTCTGATTAGTCAGGAGCTTTTTATTAACCACACGGCAGCCAATTTTAATACATTTTTCCTTGCACATTATTGATGAGGTGGCTCAGTGGTTAAGATATTGGACTTCTCAGGATAAGGCTCAAAATCCCAAAGCACAAATCCCAGAGTTCAAAAGCGAGCAAATTCCAGAAAGCCCCTTTTACCCCTCCGATGCTCAGTTGTAATGAGATGATTGTGCGCTAGAAGAACATTTGCCAAAATAACATAAATGTGGGGGAGTGGTGGCTCCAGCGGTTAAGGCGCTGGGTTGCCGATCGGAAGGTCGGGGGTTCAAGCCCCGGTATCGCCAAGCTGCCACTCTTGGGCCCTTGAGCAAGGCCCTTAACCCTCTATGCTCCGGGGGTCCCTTACGAGGGAAATATCAAGGTCCGTGACGTCGGAGTGACGTGGGGCCGCCTTCCCGTGGGCTCACCACCTGCAGGAGGGATTGTAAGGGACGGTGCTGTGAGGATTGGGCAGCAGTCGAAGGCGGGGGCCTGCTTAGACTGCTGCCCCCGCGACCCGAATTACGGATAAGCGGGAGAAAATGAATGAATGAATGAACATAAATGTGCAGTAAAGTTTACTTAGAATTATAACAGATGCTTTAAACGGTTTAATTTTAATTATGAGCTGATTTAAAAATGTGTTGTAATTTTTTACATAGGAAGGGAAAAAATTATCATTTTTGATATGTTCAGTCTCCAGGAGAAATTCCAAAGGATCCACAAACTCTGCTTTCTGATAACAGACAAGCAAGAGCAAGGCTATAAAAGTGTGGAGATGTTTCAGCAAGAATGGTTTGTCAATTCTGCCAAGAGAATCTACGGAAATAATAAGAGGCCATGCGGTATGATTTTTTTATTTCTTTCTTGTTTTCTTGCGATCACGACTTAAGTTTCGTGTGATCTTGACATAACAAACATTATAGTTATTATCATAGATAATAACCATAATCATTTGTGGCAGCGGGCACGTGGACTTTATTGTAACCATCATCTGCTCTTTGTAGTAACTCAAAGCTCCTGGTCTTACACATACATACATCTGTGAAAAACTGCTTAAGATGAAGTGGTAAAAAGATGATGAGACATGATGAGACACACTTCTTTAATACTAAATTAATACTACAGACATATGAGAACACTGTGTGAGCTGCTGACTCAGCTGAGCACTGATCACACACACACACCCACCTACACACACATTTGACAGACTTACAGTGACTGAGTGGAGCAGTAGGGATGCATACGTGCAGCTTCACATGGACACACCTTCACACAATCACCTTCCAGTTTAGTGAATGGAAAAAACTGATAATGTAGGATGGTATTAATACACGATTCCCCTTTCTGGGGTAAAATTGTGAATGGGTGAGACAGGCTGAGGATTAGATGGAAGATTCCATTCACACACACCACATGAAAAAGTGACTGAATCCTTGCTCATGAATAAAAAAAGCCAAGAAATAAAACTCCTTCTGTTGTTAAAATGAGCAACAAAGACTAAACAAGATTTACTCTTAAGGTCAGATTTTGTGTACACTTTATTAGGAACCCCTGTAGATATGCTTATTTATGCAGATATCTAATGAGCCAACCATGTGCCAGCAAAACAGTACATAAAGTCATATAGAATCAAGAGGAAAAAAAGTCTGCCATCTTTGACTTTAACTGTAGCACGGTTGTTAGCATTAGCTGGGCTGGTTTGAGCGTTACAGAAACTGTTAATCTCCTGGTCTTTTTACACACAGCACTCTCTAGTGTTCATACAGAATGGTGCATAATACAAAAAACATCCTGTCGGCAGAGGGTCTCCAGGGTGAATCTAAATGATTACTGAGATTGATCAGTCGAGTCTGTACTACCAAGAAGTCCCTCGGAATGCATAGGACTTTTTAACCCTTGAGGTGGATCAGCTACAACAGCAAAATACCACAAGAACAGGAATTTTTTTCTGATCTTCAACTGTCCATTTTAGGTAAAACTGTGATCGATGATTTCGATGATTGAATTAGATTTCAGTTCTTGGCTGATAGCAGTGGATCATGATGTGATCTTGTGCTCTTGTAACCCATACGCCTTAAGGTTTAATGCTTTGTTCTTGATGAGATGCTTTTCTGTTCACTGCAGTTGTAAAGAGTGATTATAAAGAGTTCTTCCCGTCAGCTCAAAACAATTCGGCCCATTTTCTTTTTTGACCCTTCCTCATTAAGCCGCAAAAATGTTGCTCACTCTATGATTTATGTTTGTGTTGTAAGTATTAACAAAAATAAGAACAGTGGAAAAGCTCAGTTGTGTTCTTGTGTGAGAGAAGGAGAGCACACAACCATTTGCAACCATTTGCAATGTTTAGCCTCATTTGTTGGCAATTTATTACTGTACTGCTGCTGTAGGAAGTGAATTATGAAGATCATCAATGGAAATACACACATACTCCTGTAGTCAATGTAGTAAATATTAACCACTACACTTTGTACATTTAAAGAAATGCAGAAGACCTATTGTTAAACAAAATACTTTATTATTGTTATTTAGATGTATTATTTTTTTACCTTTGCTGCTCATGACCTGTAAATGGCTTTGTCTGATTTATTAGCCATGGTACAATCGAGAACATTTGTCTAATTCGGTAGGCCTCTTTATTTAAGCAGCATTATCAGAGATTGTACTTTTCTGAATAAGTTAATCCTGTTTTGGTCGCTTATGCCAATGATTACTCTGTTCATTCATTTCCAAAACAAAACAATTGGCTATGTAAATAAACAGAAATTATCTCATAGGAAAATAACCAACAACAGGGTTGTGTGGTGCAACTATCCAGTAACAGCAATCAAAAAATATCTATCTATCTATCTATCTATCTATCTATCTATCTATCTATCTATCTATCTATCTAT
>JAAIIK010000017.1:10544265-10557413 GCA_014706435.1 Silurus glanis | reverse complement strand
TATCTATCTATCTATCTATCTATCTATCTATCTATCTATCTATCTATACATCTATACATCTACATACATACACAATATTGCTAAAAGTATTTGCTTGTCTGCCTTCATATGCAAATGAACTTGAGTAACATCCGATTCGTAATCCATAGGGTTTAATATAATGTTGGTCCACCCTTTGCAGCTATAACAGCTTCAACTCTTCTGGGAAGGCTTTCCACAAGGTTTAGGATTGTGTTAATGGGAAATGTGACTATTCTTCCAGAAGAGCATAGGTGAAGTCAGACACTGATGCTGGACAAGAAGACCTGGATCATAGTCTCCATTCTAATTCATCCCAAAGGTTTTTTATCAGGTTGAGGTCCGGACTCTGTTCAGGCCAGTCAAGTTCTTCCACACCAAACTCACTCATCCATGTCTTTATGGATCTTGCTTTGTGCACTGGTGTGCAGTCATGTTAAAAGAGGAACGGGCCGTCCCTGACCTGTTCCCACAAAGTTGGGAGCATGAAATTGTCCAAAATGTCTTGTGTCTCGGCATCCAATCTGTGATTTTACGTGGCCAAACACTTCGGCGGCTGAGTTGCTGTCGTTCCCAAATGCTTCCACTTTGTTATAAAACCACTAACAGTTGACTGTGGTATATTTATTAGCAACTGGACTTATTGCACAGGCAATATAGGGTATGTGTGTGTTATACACACACACAAACACACACACAAATTTGGATAGTGGCTCTTAAAGGACAAACAAAATGCAGAACAAGTAATAGTGTCATATATGTATAGCCATTATACCCATATCTCTGGAAAAGGAAATATCGTGGCATTATGATAAGGAAAATGATAAGAGGAAGTCGAGGATAGGAACATCTGGAGCGATCTTAAAATATCCATACTTTTGGTGCTGGTGTTCTATCAAGAGGATTGAATCTCACATTGAAAAATATTAATTCTCCCTGGGATTTATTTTGTTATTTTGTTCACATGAACAGGAACAATTTTTCCATCTGCCGTGTCTCTGTTCATCGTTCAAACAGGTCAGCACCCTGTTAATCATAATGTTCTTAAAAGAATGATTATTTTTTTATTTTGAAGAATTGCAATTTAAGACACGGCCTGTCAGTTGTCATTTATTGGCGGCTTTTAAAAATATAGGCATCGAAAATGCCTCTGCTCTTAAAATTGCTTCGTATCGGATCGAAAAGAAAATAAGTGGTATCGCACATCCCTAGTCGAGTAGTACGACAATCCAATGGACTATTCGCCGAAACCTCCCCTAACTAGTGCCATATAGTGCTTTCATTTCAGCTGTCCAGAGTCACAAAGATGCCTTAAAACAATACACACATAGAATTTAATTCAAATGTTAAATGTTTTGCGTCAAAATAAAACCTAAATGAATGAATCCAAACAGAATTTAATCGTTGTATGTAATAGTGTGGGCAAAATAAAGGCTTTTATTATAAAGCGGAAATGATCGACCCCGGAAGTTTGCACTCTTCCGGTCGGTGGAGAGTTGTTTTGCTAGCTAGGTTTTGAATGTAAAGAAAAAAAATCAACAAAAAGCAACAGAGGGACATAAAATGACAGCGTTTTTCGGATAATATTCATAAGTAATATTTATTCGAGATTTCTTCGGCTATGGAGACATCCTCAAAAGGTTTTATTAGGTTTTTATATATTGTTTATTGTGGTGCTAGTAAACAGTAAACAGGGAGAGTAAACAGGCAGGAGTGGGACATGTGTGTTAATGTCATGCTTACGTCACATTGCTAGTGGGTCTCTATCATACTGTACTGTACTATAATTAGAAGAATGTAACCCTAAACGATTAAAAAGCACGCAGTGGGTTGATTAATAGTATCTGTGGTCCATGTGCAGGGCTCGGGGAGGAGTATAGGGAATAAAACACTCCTGTTGAACTGCACCACTGCTGCAGGTGTTTAACCCCCCCCCCCCGTCTCACTCTGATGATGACGACGATGATGATGACGATGATGATGACGACGATGATGATGATGATGATGATGATGTTTCTTTGCTGATGTAGGAAAGGCCAAGCGAAGGCACCTGAGTGCAGCAGAGTGCAGTGGATTGACCAGCAGCAGCCAGGCAGTTACACAGCCTTTTACCGTCAGCCTCCACAATAACAACCCCAACAAAGGACTTCTGCCCAGGAGCCCAAATAAAAGGAGACGACCAGGTACTGTCACATGTCTCGTACACACACGTCTCGTACTGTACATGTGTTGTACACATCTTGTACACGTGTCTCATACACACGTCTTGCAAACTTATATCTCATATACATGATCATACACGCATCTCATTCACATGTCTCATACACATGTCATGCACATGTTTAGTAACGCATATCTGGGACGTGGTTGCTCAGTGGGAGCTCCAAGACATTGAACTCTGGATCAGAAGGTCACAAGTTTAAATCCCAGCACCACCAAGCTGCTGCTGCTGGGCCCTTAAGCAAAGGCCCCTAACCCTCTACTGCTCCGGTGTAATTTGCTCTGGACAAGGGCGTCTACCTAATGCCATAAATGTTAATGTCTCATACGCATGTCTCATACAATCGTCTCCTGTACATATTCCATATACAACTTTCATACATATATGCCTTATACACACATTTCCTACATATGTGTCTCATTCAAATTCAAATTTTATTGAAATGCTTTTTTTATTTCCGGCTGTCCAACTTGACCAACTGTCCAAACGTGAAAAAGAACTACAATGTAAAGATAAAAAGAGTAAAGTAACTTAAAAAATTAATTAAATAAAGTATAAAAGTATGTTAAAATATAATTTGAATATAAAGTATGAAAAGGTTAAGAATAAAAACAAATGATATATATTAATATTATATATGTTATATATATGTAATATATAAATATATAATAAATATATATAAATATATATATCTCTCTCTCTCTCTCGAATTAAACAAAAGGGATGGAAGGATATATGACAGATATTGTCAGAAGTACAGATTAAAGTGACCCAGTATATGGTGGTGATTGTAAAAACACCTAGTATACAATTATTTTTTAGATCATTTAGAAGTGTGTTTTATATTTAATTCACTGGATGTGATCTATCTGAATGTGTATAAATATGATCTTTGTATTGATCTTATCTTTAATTAGGAACGTACATGTACTTTATTTATTTATTTATTTATTTGTTTATTTTAAAGTGTCCGATAGCCGAAAGCAGGCATCCATTACAGGATTTTTTGCATCCACTGGAGTCCTCAGCAGCAGCCCGCAAAAAGGCAAAGCAGCGAGGACGGCGCCTGCCCCGGACTTTCCGATGATCATGAAAGAGGAGGAAAAGGTGGAAGTGGCGATGGACCTCATGGAAGGAATTACTGAACAGATGTTTGAGGACGATGAGGAGTTTGAGACGGGCTCGGGTTCGGTAAAGACTGAGGACAATGAGCAGGAGTGGACAAGAGCGGGATGCAGCAGTTGGGCATCTCCTCCACCTGTCTCCAGCTTTCTAGTCGGACGTGTTAAAAAGGAGGAAGTTGAAGAGGACGATGAGTATGATGTACAAAGTCTCCCTGACGCTCATTACGGCTTGCTGGGAATCGACCGGGCATTGTTGGAGCCCCAGGGACACATTCAGGACTTGCCCGAAGAGCTCCTAAGTGTTATTTTTGCTCGGCTCCCAGCGGATGATCTTTACCGCCATGTCAGTCTGGTGTGTCGGCGCTGGAAAGACATTGTGATGGATCCCCAGGTGTCTTATCTTTATCTATTCTCCTAAATGTTGTACTTTTTTGCTGAATAATTAAATGGGTTATTAAAAAGGTTTTTTCTGCTCTAGTTTCTACCCTGGAAGAAATTTTACTACAGATACGAGAAGCAGGAGGAGATGGCAGTGAAGGAGCTGAATGCTCTCCTTGAAGGCAACGGCATCGTCAAGACGAATGAGCTCTGTGTGCTAAACATGGTGAGGTAAGTTCTCTCTAACTTCTCTAACGGTTCTCCTGAGAGTCCAGCTGCCCTGAAAAGCAGGAGTGAGAGAAAATAATCATTTGGACATCACAGGGTTAATCATGTGTTCGCTAAATAACCAGGTAGGTATCTTCTGTGTAGGAGCAGGAGACCACTTTATGGTTCTTGATTTTGTCAGATTTTCCACATACCTTTTTGCTCTCCATTGAAATAAATAAATAAATAAATACACAGATCAGGCATAATATTATGACATTATAACATTATGAGTGGTGAAGTGAATTACACTGATTATCTCTTCATCATGGTACCTGTTAGTGGGTGGGATTTATTCGGCAGCATGTGAACATTTTGTCCTCAAAGTTGACGTGTTAGAAGCAGGAAAAATGGGCGAGCGTAAGTATTTGCATGAGTTTGACAAATTGTGACGTCTAGACGAGTGGGTCAGAGCATCTTCAAAACAAAACTGCAGCTCTTGTCAGGGTGATGGGCGGCCGAGGCTCATTGATGCACGTGGGGAGTGAAGGCTGGTCCGTGTGGTCCGATCTAACAGATGAGCTCCTGTAGCTCAGATTGCTAAAGAAGCTGATGCTGTTAATGCTCATTGGTTCAGGACTGTTTTACGAGTAAAAGGCGACCCGTATTACGCAGGTGGTCATAAAGTTATGCCTGATCAGTGTAAAAAATGTCATCAATACAGGCTTAATAATGAGCTTAATAAAAATGTACTTATAAAATGATTATGTAGGACATCCTCTTTGGCTTTAAAACCTGCTTGTCCATTTGACATCTAAGAATGGGTTTTTTTGGGGGTGTTTTTTCCCTGTGCAGCCAAATCAATCTGATCAGGACCCAACGTGTCTGTCAACCGTGTTGCCTCCCCTCTATCATACTAGCATACAGGAATTCAAGCTTACCTTCTCCTCATACCTTCTCCTAAGACCTTCTCCTAACCTTCACCTTTTTTTCTGCTCATAATCACGCAGTCCACACTCAGTTTCTTTGTTTCTTGCTCAGTCTTCCAACAAGCTCTTAAAAGTGAAGTATGGCAGTTAAGTGCATAAGAGGCCTTCCAATGAAAGGCTGTGGTGCTTTTCTAATCCACTGGAATCCACTTTCTTTAAGACTGCTTTTTGTTTATATGTGACACTGGATATTTTATTTAACTGTTTAAACAGTGTGTTAATCCTTATTTTCTGGGCATCATACCGAATGATTATTATTCAGTTCATTCCTCTTCAGACTCATAGACTGGTATTATGCTGATAGTGAATACACTATATGGAACACTATATATGTATGGATGTGGGAGCATGACATTTTCCCTTCACTTGAACTACGAGACTCAAACCTGTTCCATCCTGACAATGCCCCTGTGCACAAAATCAGCTCCATGAAGATCTGGATAACATGGGTTGGAGTGGAAGATCTTGAGTAGCCTGCTATGAGCTCTACACTATATTGCCAAAAGTACTGGGTCACCTGACCTTTCCTGCTATATGTGGTTCTTTTGTAAACTGTTACCACAAAAGCTGGAGGCACTCAATTGTAAATTTAATAATAACATTTTGCATTCGCTTGAACTTGGAAACCCGAAACTGTTCCAGCATGGCGATGCCCCTGTGCACAAAGTGAGCTCCTTGAAGATCTGGTTTACATGCTTTGGAGAGGAAGATCTTGAGTGGCCTGCTATAGAGCTCTGATCTCATCCCTACTAAACACCTTTGTGATGAATGTGAACGCTGACTGCACCCCAGGCCTCCTCACCTCACCTACATCAGTTCCTGACTTTATTAACACCCTGCAGCTGAATGATCACAAATCTCCACAAACACGCTCCAAAATTTAGTGGAACAACTTCCTAGAAGAGTGAAGATTATTGTAATAGAAGATAGCAACTAAATGTTGAATGGAATGTTCAAAAACCACATATGAATCCACAAACCTTTGTCTATAAAGTGTATTTAGCGCATTTGCATATTGAAGAATAGTGGAGAAATAGGTTGGAGTTTATTGTATTAAGTTTTTATAGACTGCTGGTTTTTTTCTAATTTTATATATGTTTATATATATATAATATATTTACCAGTCTGCTGTTGTTGCAGGTACATGTCGCAGTTTAAGCACAGCAGACGGGTGAATATGGCAGATGTTATACGGTGTCTGAAAGGCCATCGGCTCTACGCCCAGGCAGAGGCCTGCATCAAGCACCGGCTGCCAGACATGGAGACAATTGATGGGGTATGTAGCAGAGTTTTTTTTTTTTTTTTTTTTCCCTTGGAGAACACATTGAGAGTAAAATAGTATTGCAGAAAAATATTAATTCTATGCATTTCTCAAAATTCAGCATTAATCTCTTCATCTTGTTGATTTTTTTACATTTAATTTATTATCAATTTTTAATGTTCCTCTTAAACCACAGCAAATTCTTTGCACTTTTATATTTACTAAAGCACGTCATACTTTTTAAAAAATCTGTGCATAAGATACTATATGGTCAAAAGGTTGTGGACACCTGACCATTTGCTGTTAATTCCTTCCACTCCTCTGGGAAGACTAGAAAATCCACTAGATTTTGTAGTGTGCAAGTGGAGATTTGTGCTCATTCACCTACAAGAGTGTTAATAAAGTCAGGTACTGATGTAGGTAAGGTGAGGGTTAGGGTTAGGGTTAGGCCTGGGGTGCAGTCAGTGTTCACATTCATCCCAAAGGTGTTCAGTAGGGTTGAGGTTAGAGCTCTATAGCAGGCCACTAAAGATGTACACAGGGGCATTGTTATGTTGGAACAGGTTTGGGTCTCCTATTTCAAGTGAAGGGAACATTTTTAGTATCAGTTTGAGAAAGAACCGTGTCAGGTGTCCCAATACTTATGCTCATATACCGTAATTTCCGGACTATAAAGCGCACCCATATATAAGCCACACCCACTGAATTTGACAAAGATTTTTATTTTGAACATAAATAAGCCGCACCTGTCTATAAGTCTATATGAAACTAATGAACTTTACACAGGCTTTAATGAAAGACAGTGTCTGTTACACGGCTTGTATCTAAACAGTAGCCTACCAAGAAAGTCATTGTTCACTGTCTTCCTCCTTCCTTTCACAACAATTTCTCTCAAGAGTTTATCTTTTGGCATCGTCGTGCGTTTAAAAATCACCATCGGTGAAGCTTTTCTCCCGATGCCGTGCAGCTCAGAACACAGGTGAAGTGCGTTTTTTCATGCCCGGTTGTTTTCAGCGTGCCGAATGATTCATATTTCCTGTAGACAGTCCGAGTGAGCGGCAGGTCAAACGTCAGAGGAACCTCACCCATATTTATGATGTGGTGCGGCCCGATTCAGTGGGAGCGCCTCTGATTTAATATAAAGAATTTCATTGGTTCACCTGAACCCGTTCGGCAATTTCATTGGTCTAATGTTATGGTGCTCAGTTTTTTGGCTTGAAGTTTGTGAAACCGGGAAAAACCCAGGAAAAATCCATAAATTAGCCGCTTCATTGTTTAAGCTGCGGGGTTCAAAACGTGGGGAAAAAGTAGCGGCTTATAGTCCGGAAAATACGGTAGTTTCATTAGTGTATTAGAATTAGAGACTTGGTCTAGTGTCAGAGATGCTTTTAAAGAACTTTAATCAAACATTTCTGACCAATGGCGTTCAAGAATTGAGCACTGCTTTGATACACTATATCTGCAAAAGTTAGCGGACACCTGGTCATAGGTATAGTATGTGATTTTTAAGCATTACTTTCCACATTCAGTCCCAATTTGCTCGTATAATTCCCTCCACTCTTCTGGGAAGATGTTTAATTAGATTGCGGAGTGTGCTTGTGGAAATTTGTGTTCATCAGCCACAAGGGTATTGAGGTGAACAGGCCTGGGGTGCAGTCAGTGTTCTAATTCGTCCCAAAGGTGTTCAGTAGGGTTGAGATCAGAGCTCTATAGTAGGCCACTCAAGAGCTTCCTTTTCAAACCATGTAAAGCATATCTTCATGGAGCTCACTTTGTGCACATGCTGGAACAGATTTGGGTTTTTAAGTTCAAGGGAAAGCAAAATTTTATTATACATCATCCAAAGACATCCTGCACAATTGTGTGCCTCCAGCTTTGTGGTAACAGTTTGGAGAAGAACCACATATGGCATGAAGGGTCAGGTGTCCCAATACTTTAGTCCATATATTGTATAAACTGTTTAGATATTATGACTGCAAATGAACTATCATCATGTGTTGTAGGAACCAAACCCTTGGTCCGTCATGACCCTGATGCTGATCCTTGCAGATAGGGTGAAGGATGTTCAGGACCTGGTGGCTCGTTTACAAACCTCTGGCTGTTTACTGACTCCAGACTGGATCTCGGAGTTCCTATGGGCCGTGGCTGCACTTCTGCTCGGCATGAGGAATACTAACATTACCATCACTAACAGGTAAAAACAGATAAGGCCAAGTAAAATAGTCAAAGACATGGTGGTGTGATAAATACTTTTCTGCTTTTTGTTTGGGGTGAAAGCTTTCTAGACTTGTTTTGGTGTGTATTTAAGGATAGTTTTCATTGTGTCTTGTCCCTCACTCAGATGGCACTACAATATCTTTTATGTGTTGCATCTAATGGAGAACGCACCCCCACCTCAGAGTAATGGTGAAGGCAGGTAAAGGCCCGTTTGAGAGTCTGCTATTATTTTATTCTAATTTTATATGTGCCTTCAACTTCGTTACACCTCGCTGTCTCTGTGTGCAGAGAAAAGCAGATACACGTCACTCACGAACAACATCAGATCCTCAATCACGACATCCAGAGAAACCACGTTGTCAAAATCATGGCTTTTGCTGGTAAGAGACGGTGAATTGAAACTATATTTGTACCCGTAATTACCAGTTACTCCACACAGGTTGTGTGAATACCGGTCATTCTGACATGATTATTGGGTTTATAATGTTGGAAGTTTTTTTTGTGTGTGTGTGATTATCTCATGGATACATAAACATCAAAAAGCTAGTTCTGCTTGCTGATGTAGTTGGATGTCTCAGGTACTGGAAAGACAACGACTCTGGTGAAGTACGCTCAACAAAGACCACATCTGCGCTTCCTGTACATTTCCTTCAACAAGTCAGTGATCGTGCAGGCCAAGCGCAGTTTTCCTTCTAACGTGGAGTGCAGGACCATCCACTCGATGGCCTATAAAGCTATTGGACACAGGTCAGTGTTTTGAGTGGAAACACAGGCTCATATAAAGTTCAGAGAGCGATTGCTCAAAGTTTGGCAAAAAATGTATTTCTCCAGGTACAGAAGTCTGAGTAAGCTTTGCAATAACTTGAAGCCTTTCACGGTGGCCTGGGTGCTTCCCAAGGGCCAAGGCGGCTTCGTCAACGCCAAAGTGGTAACGCAAACCATCAACAACTTCTGCTCGTCCACAGATGAGAGCATTGGTCCACAACACGTCCCAGACCGCTATAAGAATACCAACGGGCGTGAAGAGTGCCCATCCGAATCCAAAAGAAAGGTAGAAATACATGTGCAGACATCCAAATTATTCATTCTTAAAGACTTACAGAGGTATATCCTCCTGAATTCTTGGACATGAGTGGCATTGGGGAGCGTTAATGCCTCACAGCTCAAGGTTCAATCCTGAAATCGGGGCACAGTCTGTATTGGTTTCCTTCATGTTCAACAATTCAGCATCGTTGAAGTTTTTGAGATGTTCTCACCCTATACACTCTATAACCTTGAATTTTTCCATAACATGCAACTTTTGACATCTTAATTGTTTGTGTCGCTCGCCAGATGTTTGCAAATGACGCACAAAAAATCTGGGAGAAAATGACTGAGATGCAACCCACGAAACAAACGGCGCACTACATAACCCATGATGGTAGATTTAATACATTCCTCACTTAATATTGAAGAATATAAGCTTTACTGTACCAGGGTTAACATTTGATGTTTTTTTTCGCTTTTAATTGGCTCAGTTATGATCTACCTTTTTTTTATACAGGTTACCTCAAACTATGGCAGCTGCAGAAGCCTGAACTTGAAGACTACGATGCGATTTTTATAGACGAAGCTCAGGATTGCACTCCGGGTGCCGTCTGCTTTTTATGCTTTGTGTATTTAAAAAAGCTGCAGTGTGTTTGCTCGAGTCTTCATCATTATCTCTATGTTCTCTGCTGTACTTTAGTCATCATGGACATCATGCTTTCCCAGGCCTGTGGAAAAATTCTGGTTGGAGATCCCCATCAGCAGATATACACCTTTAGAGGAGCCGTTAATGCTTTACATGCTGTTCCACACACACATCTTTACTACCTAACGCAGGTACACAGAAATTATCCCTCACTCTGAGCTTCGGCATTGCGCATAAATTCACTTGTTTCGGGAATAATGATGAGATCATGCCATTTGTTTTTTCCTGTAGAGTTTTAGATTCGGCTCTGAGATTGCCTACGTCAGCGCAACAGTCCTACATGTCTGCAAAAAGGTGAAAAAGATTTTGGTCGGTGGACACCAGGATGGTAGGTTTAACAAAACGTCTACATTAATATCCAACAGTGGTGGATGAAGTACACAAATTATGTAGTTGAGTAAAAGTAGAGATACAGCAGGTAAAATATGACTCCAGTAAAAGTAAAAGTGCAGCCTTTAAACCTTCACCTGAGTAAAAGTACAAAAGTATTTGCCTTCAAATGTACTTAAGTATCCAAAGTACTATGATTTATTATGGCTATAATGTTCCTATTATCATTTTTGTCACATGACTCAGTTTATGTGAAAAGACTGATCTATTAATAGAATGATATTAATGAGTCAAACACTGATTGATATCTATTACAATTATCATAAGCCCATTTCTTTTCAACTACTTTGCTCAAATAAGGTCACGGGTGTTGTGTCGAGTTCGAGTCAGGAGTTTCTTCCATCATTTATTCCTCTCTAAATGTTCTGTTTGCTGTTGAACTGATGCTGAACTGTATGTTGGTGATCAGTAGAAACCACCAAGCACCAATCAAAACAAGTTTAAAACAAAGCGCGTGCTCGACCCTGATTGGTGGATCGCTGCCCGATTGGTGATTGACCAGTTATGTTTTCATCCTCATAAATAAAAAGGAACGACTGATTTCACAAAATGTAGTCGAGTAAAAAGGAAGATATTTGACTTTGAAATGTAGTGAATTTAAAGTAAAAGTCTGCCCAAATGGAAATACGTACAGTAAACTACAGATACGTTAAAAAAACTACTTAAGTACAGTAACAAATTACATTTTCTGTCCACCACTGAGATCCAAGTGCTTTAATTTCACAGTGTTTCTTCAGGCACTGTACGAGGAGAGGACAAGGAGACACTGGACACCATAAGACTGGCTCAGACACAGATCGGTGGAAAGGTTGCCATTTTGTGCCGCTGTAACTTAACCGTGTTTTGTGAAGTGGTGCGGCTCACAGACGTCAACCCTAACTGCAAGATCCACATCGTCGGCGTGAGTTCGTCAACCTGTATTCTTTCCAGATTTCTGAATGAACCATTAGATAAAGTGTTATTTTATTATTATTATTATTATTTTTATCGTCCTTTGTCCTTTTTAGGGTGTTGAAAATTTCGGGTTGAAGCAAATCCTGGATATCTGGATACTAATGCAGCCGGAGGTAAAACGTAGGAAAGGTAAGTTCTAGCTCATGTACAGTAGGTTTGCAAAATAAATAAATGATATTAGGTC
Source organism: Silurus glanis (assembly GCA_014706435.1). Lineage (NCBI taxonomy): Eukaryota > Metazoa > Chordata > Actinopteri > Siluriformes > Siluridae > Silurus > Silurus glanis. Next base: position 10,545,738 of record JAAIIK010000017.1, on the reverse strand, counting down.
AGGAATACTTGATGCTCCTAAAATTACTGTGTCATGAGTTGAATTAATTAATGTGTTAATTAACATGACACATCAATGTTTACATTACACTGCGTGGGTGTGTTTGAAGCATTATTCTTCATCATAGTGCTGAAATATTGCTAGAAAGTATACAAAATCAATTATATGATTTGCCGTCTAGATCAATACACTAGACTGATAGCTGTGTCTTAACTTCTGGAATTCTTTGCAAATTTCCCAGATTTATTTTTTATTAAGCTTTCATTGTTTTTCTATCAGATGCAAAAATTCATCACTTCAGTGAATCGGCCCTTTTAATTTAAAGCTTATTGAAATAGTGTCGGCGAAAATTACTATTCCAGCGAGCATAGATATTCTGCATTCAGTACAACCATAAACACAAAAATCCATAAGCACACTCCAAAATCTAGTGGAACATCTTCCCAGAAGAGTGGAGGAGATTATAAAAGCAAATTGGGACTAAATGTGGAATGCAATGCTCAAAAACCACATACCATATTAATAACCAGGTGACCCAATACTTTTGGCAGTGTAGTGTATCATCACTTGCTATAAAACAGCTGTACATTATTTGAACAGTCTTGAATGGCTTAACACATCATCAGAGAGAACTAGAACCGAATAGAATAACAGAAAAGAATACAAGATGTTGTGGGTTGAAGGTATGCTTGGTATTTGAGATCTGTGAGTATGTATTGCATCTAGCTGTTGCTCTTGATCTACAGATAACCTGAGGATTATGGACCCGTTTATCCGGAGCTTCTGTAGGGAGAAGCTGGGCGGTTACGCAGGCCTGAAGAGGTACGCTATACACACGGAAGACCGTGAGCTGGAGGCTAAACTGTCCATGGTGGAGAAATTCAACAAGCGCATTCCACAGCTGGTGGATCGGATCTACAGCTGCGCTCAGAGCAAGCCGGACTGCGCAGGTCAGACACGCGTTCGGTTATCATGAAAAGCATCGATCTGGCACATGTGTTTATCTCGTCTTGGTTTTGTAGATTTTATCCTGGGCACAGTGCATAAATCCAAGGGGCTGGAGTTTGATACAGTGGTGGTGATGGATGACTTCATTAAAGTGCCCTGCTCCAGACACAACCTGCAGAGGATGAACATCAGCCCAGGTTCATAGTGTGTGTGCATGTATGTGTGCGTGTTAGACAACATTGCATGTCAAATTAGTCTATTACCTCAGCCCTATTAATTATCAAGCCTGATTGGTTAGATAGCAAATCAACGATTTGTACTAATGCATCGATTGTAATGTTATTATTTTCATCGCTCGGTTCACAGAGAATTGCATTGCGATTGAAAATGCACTGTTATTCGACAAAGAAAGCTTGTGATAATACATACGCCAGGAAAGACTTTTCAGTAATCTGACAAGCTATATGAGTATATATATGAGTCTATAGCTGGCTCTAACACATCTATATGAGTCTATAGCTGACT
>JAAIIK010000017.1:10515207-10536534 GCA_014706435.1 Silurus glanis | reverse complement strand
ATATAACTTTAGTCATTGATTCTGATCATGTTTAGGCCAGCAGAGAAGGCCTTGCTGACCCTGATGGCCTGCCACTGCCCAAAGGTCATGTCCTTATAATCACAGTAGGAATATTACAAAGCTTGTGGTTCTTGTACCTCCGAGAGAGAGAGAGAGAGAGAGAGAGAGAGAGAGAGAGAGAGAGAGAAAAAAGCCCAGATTCCCACCAGGAACTGCACTTATTTTCCTCAGTATTCAAATCTACTGAAATCCAGGGGATTGAACTAAACATGAGAATCCTGAAACACAATAAGCAAATACTGAGCAGACAGAGACTTTTTTTATTTTACAGGATAATCTTATTTTATTCTGGGATTATGAGTTCTAATAAAAAACTCAGCATGGTTATTTAGGCAAAAAGAATAAATAAAGTAGTAAAAAATAATTATTGAAGATGGGTTGTTTGTAAAAACAAAATCACAAATTAAAAAACAAAAAAGTTGGATATTTTTACATATGATATATCTATACAAGGTACCAGCGCCATATGGATTCCACCTCATGTGGAGTTTGAACATTGGAAGTCTTCTAAAGGCTCTGGCATGGAGAAGCTGGTGTCGGATTATCGATGATCTCAAATGTTGAGCTATTTTATGAGTTGTTCAGTATCTCCTGATTCCATAATCTCAAATGACTGTATAAGACTGTAGAAAGGACATTACTCATAATCTTACACTCCAGTGCTCATGTTAGTTCTCACTCTCCAGTGTTCTGTATTGTTTAAAGACTATAATCACACTCTTGCTGTCACCCAAATGAGGATGATTTCCTTTTGTATCTGGTTCCTCCCAAGGTTTCTTCCTCATAACATCTAAGGGAGTTTTTCCTTACCACAGTCGCCATGGCTGCTCATCAGGGATAAATAAACATCACTCACCATAACTCTTAAATTCTGTAAAGCTGCTTTGAGACAATGTCTGTTGTGAAAAGCACTATAATAATAAACTTGACTTGACTTGACTATTCAAAGCCGGTTCTAGACATTTGGAGGCCTCAGGGTAAATTTAGAAATAATAAAGTATTAAAATACGAAAGGTCATCTGGACCAGCTTTTTTATTATTCTTATTATTTAGCCATGGCCACTTGTTGAAACCAAATACTGTCATTAGCTAGGCTACATGGTAAAATAGTTTTTTGATAATGCATTTCTCTTTACTTTAAAATGCTAACTTTAAGATAAAAAGAGTAGGTTTAAGATTATAATTCTGGATAAGTTGTTTTTTAATGACCTCTAGTGTCTGTGCGCTATAACACCGTCTGTGCAAACTTCTTGAAAAGGATTAAAACGACAGGGTGTGCCGTTATAGATATATTCTGGGGTATTCTTTATCCTTTTATAGTTGTATTTAATTACAAAGTCATTTAAACAAGTCAATTCCAGTTTCTACATCCTATTATACCAGTTCAAAACAGATATACCCTCATGTTGTTATGATAGAAACAAGAATGCATTAGAATTATATATATTACATACATTACATATCGTAGGAATACATTTTGTTATTGGTAATTTATCGACCCCAATCGATCAATCAGATTAGAGAATTGCCTAAATGAAGGCAGTGAAAACTTTTATATATATATATATATATATATATATATTTTCACCCCCTTTCTGACCAATCAGAATCAAGGATTCAGTATCGCGGTATAGTTTTCTTCTATCGGCTGCTCCCATTAGGGGTCGCCACAGCGGATCATCCGTCTCCATACCCCCCTGTTGGCCTTCCTCTTTTTTTCCTGCCTGGTTTCCAAACTACAACATGTTCAACTATGATGTAGTGTGTACAGTATATATGTGTATATATAGTATTCAAAAGGTTTCGAGACTAATGGTGTTCTGGTTCTATTCTGCACTATCACGCCTGCGATTTCATTACGGACAGCAAGTTAGAACAAAGAGCAAACGTGAAATTATGTGTGAAACTGGGCAAATCTGCCACAAAGACGCTCGACGTGACGTACGTTTGAGGTGTTTTGAGTGGCAGGAGCGGAAGAACATCACTGGAAGACGAAGACAACGAAAGATCGGAAAGACCTTCAACAAGCTCCACCCCCGAAAATGTCGAAACCCTCCAGCAACTTGTGCATGATGATCGTCGGAGAACTTCACTTGCTTTGATAAGACTTTCAGGTCACATCCCAGAAGTGGCAGCAACGCTGGGAGCACTGTATTGCTGTGCAAGGGGACTATTTTAAATGTGATCGTGTATAAACATAGATACATAAAGTACTTTCTTGAAAAACAGAGCTTGCCTTGAAATGTTTTGATACCACCTTGTTTGTGTCTATATTTTTTTTTCCATTTTTCATCACAAGTGTTTGCTGTCTGTGTTCCAGTTAACCGAGTGCTCTCCATCTTAATCATTCTGATGGTCCTGGTTCTGCTGTACAGCAAATTGTACAGCAAAGCACATCAGCCAGAAAAACACTCGGGTGCGTATAAAACTCCGAGTATTAAGCAGGAAGTGAGGAGCTGTCGTTCACACGTGTTCTCATGTTGCAGAGCTCACTGACAGCAGGGTACCAAACCGAACTGTGGCTAGTGCACTTGAGACGGAGTCGGATATTCCTGTGTTGATCTGTGCGGCAGAGGATCGACTCGGAGCCGCCATGGCAACAATCAACAGCGTGTATAGCAACACGCGGGCCAGCGTGCTGTTCTACATTGTGACCCTGAGAGATGCTATCAAGCTGACAAGGTGCATCATGTTATAACAGACCACCGAGTTCATGAGAATCATGATGTAATACTGATTCTTTCCTTTTTCTTTGAACAGGCAGTACATCAAAAGAACCAAACTGAAGCACATCAAATATAAGATTCTGGAGTTTAATCCCATGGTGCTGAGAGGCAAAGTGAAACCAGATTCCTCCAGACCAGATCTCCTTCATCCTGTAAGTGCTGCTTTGTAAAAGAGACTTTTACAAAGTCTATGTAATAAATTGACTTAATAGATGAATAAACTTAATAAATAGACTTTATAAATAAACCCATTTAGTGGTTTGGGGATGTGGTTTTTACATGAAACCCACTCTGAAAGGAAAAACGTCTGGTTGAGATGGAACCTTAGGATGGATTCTTTTTGTAGAATCAAGTGCAACAGCTCCACCAACAATGAAAAAAAAAAACTCATGCACACACAGTAGGTTGTCAGAGAACCACCAGCTACGCCTCCCTCCTCCACTCGGGCACACTCGCTCAGCCTCTCCTTTCTACTAATCACCCACACCTGTTTCCAATCTACACTCCCCTTTATAAGGCGCCCCCCCCATTCCCACTCGCTCACCGGCCGATCTACAGTTTGCACTATAGATCATCCCTGGACTTCCTATGCTCTGTACCCTACCCGGTTTCCGGTGTTTGCTTCTCAGGAAGCGCCTGCTTCGTGTACTAAGCCAAATAAAGCGTAATTGACTTTATTCGTGACTTTGTTCGTGACAATGGTATTAAGAAGCCCTGCTGGGGCTGATTTCTTTTCAGCGCAGTCTGTAGATTCATCGCTTACAGTTGTGTCAGGTGATTACACAAGTTGTAGCTCAGTGGTGCACAATGTGCGATTATTAATAGTCCTTTATGATTGTTGCTTTTCAACTGTAAGATCTCAGTTCTTATAATGTCAGACTGTACAACAGTCATTAAAACCTACACACACAAGAAAAAGCCTTGTCCGAAGTTTTAAGCCATGAATCTGTGACACGTTTAGACACGCGTTCTCTCGCTAATGGTAGCAAACAGCAAACAAAAACTCGATACTGCTTTGATAATAAAGACGTCAAACAAACACTTCTTTTCCCTCCACAAAGTTTCTCTTCTTGCTCTACAGTCCACCCGACTCGTCTCTACATTTTTCCTGAAGTGGTATGAAGTTGTCACGCTAATTGTGTCATCAGGTTCGGCGATCCTATTGGTTTTTGTTTTTTGGCGGTCATCGTAGGAGAAGTCACTGCAGGAAAGAGTCTGAAATCTTCTGACACTGACAGAATTTTATCAGAGAAAAAAGAAGATTGGCCATTAATTGGCTGTCAGTGAACAGCAATCACCCTAAAAAGAAAAAACAGCAAAGACTACATATTTAGCCTTAGGATTATAGGAATCTTTTATGATGTCTTAACTGCTCTATAAATGAGATGACTATAAGTTGCATCTGCAAAATGCCATTAATATGAATGTACACAGAATGACAGTCCTGTTGGATTTGATTTTTTTTACTTGATTTTTTCTGCTTACACGTCCACATCACTTTTGAAAAGATCTAAACTACAGAGTATGTTGCAAACATGAATGAGGTGGATTATTATTGATAGCATTGCCTTCAGGAAAGTCTTTAGTAGCTTGAAGTAAAATCAACATTAAGGCAGACGTACAGTCCTACATAGTGAACCAATACGATAAAATGATGTTTCTTGTGTGTGTTGCAGCTGAACTTTGTAAGATTCTACTTACCCCTGCTTGCTATCGGCAATCATAAGAGGATCATTTACCTGGACGATGACATCATTGTTCAAGGTAGGCCTGTTTGTCATTTGACTCAGCTCAAGTCATATATTAGCATTAAACTGATCAAATAGTTGCAGAAAGATATGCGTAAACGGTTACCTGGTGTATGTGAGTGTGTGTGTGAAAGAGATAAAAACTACCATTCATTAGTTTCATGAGTAAAACCCACAGGAGATATCCAGGAGCTGTACAGAATAAAGCTGCAGCCTGGACATGCAGCGGCATTTGCGTCAGACTGCGACCTGCCTGATACACACGAGATGGTGCGCAGTGTGGGCCTGCAAGTGTGTACCTGCTTTTCTGTAGATTATGATCAAATTTTACAAGATTAATAAAAGAATGATTTTTTTTTTGATTGGTCTCTGTGTCTATGCCAGACATCCTACATGGGTTTCCTGGACTATCGAAAGCAGGCAGTCCAGAAGTTGGGCATTAACCCTAACGACTGCTCCTTTAACCCTGGCGTGTTTGTAGCTGATATTGACGAGTGGAAGAAGCAGAAGATCACCATGCAGCTGGAGAAATGGATGAGCGAAAACTTTAAGTGAGGCTTTTTTTTCCTCCAGAAGAACCCAGACTTCTGTCACTGTACTTTAAAATCTATTTAACATATAATAATTTACAATCACACTATTCAATGTCACCCAAAAAAGAACAGGTCTCCTTGATATTAGGGATGTGCATCTTCATATCTAAAGCTGATGCGATTCACATCTCAATACATAGCCAACGATACGCTACATTAAAGATACATATGAAGCAGCTACCGATGCGATGCGATACGATTCACCCCTATTACGATGCAGTGCGATGCAATGCAATGCAAAAAATATGATGCTATGCAATCTAACCTCAGTTAAATGCACCATGACTTTCATTTTTGCCTTGATAGCAGCTTCTAAAAATTATTAACATGGATTTTTACTTTTTGGGTTTGTAGGGAAAACCTGTACAGCAGTGCCATGGCAGGTGGCGTTGCCACTCCTCCTATACTCATAGTGTTCCACAACAAATATACAACAATCGACCCTAAGTGGCACGTCAGACACCTGGGTAATTCAAAACACCTACTCATTTAGACCACAGTGATTTCTCACAGTCTTTCTGTAGTTTTAACCATTTAAGCTCCATGAACTGTAATGGTGTATACTGGGCTCCCGGTAATCATCTACTTATGTCTCACGTACTGATGAGGGGTTTTTTTGGAATTAAATTTGATGTTAAATTCTATGATGTTAAATAAGGGAATGGGGTCCATATATACAGGGGTGAAAGTGATTAATGTACAGAAGGTGCAATAGGTAATAAGATATGGTATATACTGTATAGAAATATGCTGTATAACTGTGCAATAATTGTTCAGAGGATAAGATACAGGATGAAATGCAGGCAAGATAAGAAAAATAAGTAATAAGTAGACTGAAAAAGAATGTTTGATGCTGCAATTTCCCATGACATTGATGAAGTGGAATTGTTTCAATTTCAGTTTAAACTATAGTATATAGGAAATAAAACACTCAGGGTGTTATAGAAATACAATCACTCCTGACCAATCAGAATTGAGCGTTTAAGAGCACTGTGATAAGAAAATACCTCATTAAGATTTTTAAATGTACAAGTTCTACTTTTTATTCATATCTTAAAACACCTTTATTTCCTATTATCCTGCACAGGTTGGAGTCCTGATACTCATTATCCCCATTCTGTCCTCCAAGAGGCAAAACTGCTTCACTGGAACGGTGGCTATAAACCCTGGGACTACCCCTCTGTTCACGCTGACTTCTGGGAGAAATGGTTTATTCCTGACCCCTCTGGAAAATTTGTATTGGTGCGGCCTGAAACGTGAAAAAACAAAAACAAACAAAAACAAACAAACAAACAAAAAAAAAAAAAAAAGACACTTCTACTATTTAAACTGAACTAAATTCAGTCCAAGTTAAGGAACTTCTGCTGCACAGCATGTTTGAGTTCATCATATGTGAGATTCAGAAATCCCTCTAGACCTAGAATCATATTTTGTAGGACAGCTTTAAAAAGTGTCATGCAGCAAATTTGAGTAGGTTCTTCATTTTCTGGCCTAGAAATAAGCCTCAGCCAGAATACAGCTGCTGAACACCACCTCGGTTTCTTAAATGCCATCTTGTGATGGTGTGTTTGACTATAGCACATAACTAAATATTTTAGACATGGAATTCCAAATTAGAAAGTCAGGAAGGTACGATACACACAAGCTCCATCAGCATGACCACTCACACCAACATTAAATAAAATTACTTACTTTGAATGTTGAAAAGTTCATTGTCAAAGTCTATAACTGTACTGTTTGCAGTTTTGCAAGTAAATGAATCAAACTGATCCCTTCAATTATCTGGCTGCTAATGGAAGCATGCATTCATTTCATTTTATGCCTTGAATACTTAAAGTGCAAAATATTCTGAGTGAATAAATCAATAGTTTTAATTGTGAGCTATGGGGTAAGTTCAAAGAAACAGAAAAGCTTAGTGTGCATGTAATTTCTATGTAGTTCACTTCACAGGCAGTAGAGGGTGCTAAACATAACTGCCTCAAAATTATTTATGCATGTCAGACCATTCACATGAATCATCTCCTCCAGAACTAACTAGAACTCCCAAGTTCATACCGAGATCATGGGAACACATCATCAGTCAGGGAATACCTGTTGTTCATTCAGGAGCATCTCTACTAACACCACACGTCTTTAGAACCTTTTACAACTCCATTACTACAATATTAGGCCAAGGTTGCTCTAATAAAACCTAGCATAAAAAGCCCATGTCTGAGACCTGCACCCTAAAGCCCCCGGAGCATTAAAATTAAAAAATAGAGAAAAAAAATGTTTTTGAAAACATTTAATGGTTCACATGACAGGAATTCAACACTCCATAACCGGGTCAGTTAAATATTAACAAATTTACAGTCATGAGGAATGTAAAAAAAAAAAATCCAAACACAAAGCAGCTCCTTAAAAAACCCATTACCCAACCCCACAAAGCTCTGACAGACAAAGCATCCACTCAGGATCCGGTCTCCACCCTGTCTGCCATCAGACCCTCCCCCTCGTCTGATCCTTCACCCTGTCAAAAACCCCTCTGCTGGTTCCTAATCACTCACAGCTCATCCTTCTCTGTGGTTTCCTGGAACACAAACACAATGATATTAGTTGACTATCCACAGCTACACAAACTTTATTGGTTTAACACACACACAAAAAAAAAAAAAAAAAACCCTCACCGTATCTTCTGAATCATCTGCCTGCACCTCTTCCTCATCCTCAGCTTCCTCTTCCTCTGCAGGTTCCTCAGGCTCCTCTTCTGGCTCTTCCTCAACCTAAGCACACAAATAAAATGGATCATTAAAAAAGAAGACAAATGCTAGGTGTGTAATGTATGAAATGTGGGGAACTGGTCTGTACATGCATGTTGTACTCACCTGTTCTTCCAGGTCAACATTCATGCTAAGCCTGAGCATGCGTTCTATCCTGTCTCCGTAGGCTTTGGTGTCGGCCAACTGGTAGCCTGAGCGCAGGGTGGCAGTCTCGAACAAAACCACTGCCAGGTCCGAGGCGGTCTGGTCTTCCTCACTAGCCTGTAAACGTCCACAGATAAAAATCAGGACTGAAAATGGGACAGTCACAAAGTAGAAGAGATTTACACTGCCTGTGTGTGTTGTATATATATTGTTCATTCAAAACTAATTCAGCCTCTGGTATTTAATAGCCTCAATGTGCAAATTCCTTCAGCAGAAAATGAATCAGATCTCAAATAAGTCACACTTACAGTCACTCTCTTCAGCATTTCTTTAATGAGGGGGTGTTTGGGGTTGATTTCTAAAGTTTTCTTCTGGCTTGCGTAATAGCTGAAAAATAGAAAAAAATATATATATTTTTCAGTCAATTAAAATTATTCAGGTGCAATCATTTATATGTTCCAATTTTTCATTCATACAACTAAGCAGCTATGAGGTTAAGGGCCTTGACTCAGGGCCCCAGGAGTGGCAGCTTGGAGTGGCTGGGATTTAAACTCACAACCTTCAGATCCAAAGTCTAATGCCTTAAGCTTGAATCTACCACCTTCAGTTGTTACCACCGAAGGGCAAGCTGCCAATGCTGGGCCCTTGAGCAAGGCCCTTAACCATCAATTGCTTAGCTGTTTAACTGAGATAACCAAGTTGCTCTGGATAAGGGCGTCTGCCAAATGACGGAAATGGAAATAGAGAAAACTAATTAGGGTCAAGGTAGCGTAATCCAGGTTAATAACCAGCAGTTTTACAGTTTCCATCCTGATATCTTTTATGCAACTACAATTAACAAAGGCATCTACTTGACAGCCAGCGTAATTATCTAAGCTGCCACTATAGTGGACCAATCAGAATTGAGAATTTAACACTTTTTTTTTTTAAATAATAGTAATACCTACTAATTTTTAATATACCCACTTTGTGGAAATGTCTTTTCCTGTCTGATAGGCCTGAGCCTTCATGATCCTCTCCATGTTTCCAGACCAACCATACTGACTGGCCACCAGAGCACAGGGAGAATTGGTCAGTCTCTGGGACAACACCGCTTTCTCAATCTACAAGGGGGAGGGACGGAAAAAAAACAACAACAAAAAAAAAAAAAAAAAAAAAAAAAAGCATGATTATGCATTCAAGTCTAATAAACATTTTTCCTAAACTCCTTTCACAAAAGGAATTAAAAATAAATAATTTCCAATCTGTAAATCCACATATTTACAAATCACTGTAAAATATGTATATTACACACACAGTGTATATAAATATAAATCACTGTGCTTTATAAAAAGAGTCAGGGACAGTACCTTGTCTTTCAGGGACTTGTCCTTCAACCATGTGGTGAGGGGTTCGAACTCCTTCTCAAGGGCTTCCCGTGTCTCCTTGGCCTTCTCGCTCTCATCGAATTTGACTCCTTCCTTGGCCACGTTCTGGAATCGCTTGCCATCAAATTCGGGCAGTGCCTGGATGCAGTACTCGTCCACTGGCTCCGTCAGGTAGATGACCTCGTATCCCTTCTTCAGCAGCTTCTCCACAAAGGGAGAGGACTCTGCCTAAAAAAAAAAAAAAAAAAGGGAATGGGAATGATTTCTGCAGCAGTATACTATGCCACACTCATTTACTGACTTAACAGCACATCTGTGTTCTCACCTCCATTCTGTTGGTTCCTGCCATAAAGTATATCTTGTCTTGCTTCTCCTTCATCCTCTCTACATACTGCTCCAGACTGGAGACTCCTGATTCACTGTGGGAAGTCTGGAAGCGAAGCAGCTTAGCCAGTCTGGTTCTGTTCGAGTGGTCCTCGATCACTCCCAGCTTGATGTTGGTACCAAATTCCTTCCAGAACTTGTCGGTGTACTGCTCCTCTGCGATTTTCTTGATCATGTCCAAAGTTTTGCGGACTAGTTTTTTGCGGATGACCTGAAAAGGAGGAACACTTTCAATTGAGCGTCGTTCTAACAGGAGCAGTACTGACAACTGGCCCTTTCTTGGACCACTGCAGACCGAGAAAACACCCCACAAGAGCTGCAGTTTTGGAGATGCTCTGACCCAGTCGTCTAGCCTTCACAATTGGTCAAACTTGCGCAAATCCTAACACTTGCCCATTTTTCCTGCTTCTATCATGTCAAATTTGAGGACAAAATTTTCACATGCTGCCTAACAACCCCACCCACTTATGTGTGCCATGATGAAGAAATAATCAGTGTTATTCACTTCACCTGTCAATGATGTCATTGTTATGCCTGATTGGTGAATATAAACAGAGTTTCTAATTCCTTTAAAAAAAAAAAATTAAATCTTGCAAATCCAGCACCCTGACAGCTCTAGAATCACCGATTCTCACCTTCAGCAGCTTGTGCTGCTGCAGAGTCTCTCTGGAGACGTTCAGAGGAAGATCATCAGAATCCACCTGAGAGTAGAGATCAGAAGTTAAAACCTAACAAAGCACTACTAGTTATTCAAGTTTAAATCTAGGGATTTATAAGGCTGGTTTAAAGAGCACTCACCACACCCTTGATGAAGTTCAGATATTTGGGCATCATATCATGGAAGTCATCTGTGATAAATACTCTGCGTACAAACAGCTGTAAAATGAGAAAGGTTTTGAGTCAGCAAGTTGCAAAGTTTGCATTTCATCTTTAACCCTATATGGCAAGTTACTATTCATTTGTTACCTTGATGAAATCGTTCTTCTTTGAGCCGTACTCGTCGAAAAGACCCCTGGGGGCTGCAGCAGGGACAAACAAGATGGACTTGAAGGTGACTTCTCCCTCTGCTGTGAAGTGGATATGACTCAGGGGCTCTTCACTGTCCTGCATAATGATGTATTTATTTGTAACCAAGATGATGGAAGAAACAGTTGCTCAAAACAAAAAATAAATAAATACATTCAAATTTGTACACAATAGACTCACCCTTGAGAAGGACTTGTAGAAAGCTTTGTACTCATCCTCCTCTACCTCCTTAGCAGGCCTCTGCCATATAGGCTTGATGTCATTCATCAGCTCCCAGTCCCATACAGTCTTTTCCACCTGAACATTAAAAGAAAAGAAAAAAAAATGTAAAACAGGGACAGGACTTGTAATAGAAGTTCATTTGCTAGCAATTTTGTGCAAGAATACATTTGTGATCCCTTATGTTTTTACCTTTTTGGTCTTGGGTTTCTCTTTATCCTCCTCCTCTTCCTCTACCTCAGCCTCATCTTCAGTCGTCTCCTTCTCTGCCTCTTTCTCGGCGTCCTCCTCCTCGATCGGCTCTTCCACAGTTTCCGTCTAAAACAAAAATTCGACTATGAGCTCAGTAAATATTATGAGAATGTTTGTGTCAAAATGTCTTTCTTTAGGATGTCTGACCTTGCTGCTCCACACGTAGATGGGGAAGTTGATGAACTGCGAATACTTCCTCACCAGGTTCTTGATGGTCTCCAGCTCAAGGTAATCAGAGGCTTCTTCCTTCATGACCAGACTAATGGAAGAATAAGGGTTAGCGTTACATTGAAACTACAGTCATGACAATGCACTTCTTTCCTTGTCTATCTGTACACGTAAATAAAGACATTGCAGCTCCTTAAGACAGTTTATATATAAAAAAACAAAACAACAAAAATAACCCCTGAATCTCAATGGATCCAATACAATATGAATGTATATGTATTCATGATTACAGCAGGAGTTCTTTGCGCTACTTACGTAATAGTGGTTCCTCTGCCCAGGGTGTCCCCTCGTGGGTCCTCGATAACCGAGAACTCGTTCGAGTCGGACTCCCAGATGTGCTGTGTGCCGTTGTTGTGCTTGGATGTGACGATGACCTTGTCAGCCACCAAGAAGGCGGAGTAGAACCCGACTCCGAACTGGCCAATCAGCTCTGAGGTGGACTGGCCTTCTGACTGCATCTCAGTCATCTTGCTGAGGAACTCGCTGGTACCCGATTTGGCAATTGTGCCCAAGTTCTTCACAAGCTCCTCTTTGGTCATGCCAATGCCAGTGTCAGTGATATGAAGCATGTTCTTCTCCTTGTCCGACTGAAAGGAGAAATTTGAAGGCAGGTGTCACATTTCATTTCATATTCTAATCTCCTACTATTTGGATCGCTTTGCAATGCAAAATAATACCAGATTCCACACAGGTTTCAGTACCGAAAGCCCTACAGCCGAGATGGTCCACAAAACACACCTTAATCTTAACGGTCAGCTCTTCATTCCCAGCAAGTGCATCTTCATTGGTGAGAGACATCAACCGGATCTTATCCAGGGCATCAGAAGCATTGGAGATCAGCTCCCTCAAGAAGATCTTTGGGAAAAGAATAACAAACAGACAGGCAGGGAAATTACGTTTACTTCCATGCAAATTAGAGGCAACGACTAGTGATGCATGTGCCTCGTTTCCTCACCTCTTTGTTCTTGTACAGAGAGTTGATGATCAGCTTCATCATCCTGTTCACTTCTGCCTGAAAGGCAAACTTTTCCGATTTCTCCCGAAGTTCTTTAATCTGTGCTGCATTTAGTCCATCGAGTTGAATGGCTTCTTCCTCCCTGGTGAAACAGTAAAAGATGAGCTTTTGATCCCAAGAAGGATGCACAGGTGATGATGCTGAACCAGAAAATTCATACAGATGTTAAAGTCTTATTTAATTTGAGGATTTAAAGATATTTGAGCAAAATTTGTTTGGGAAAATAAAAAAACTAAATTAGCTGAGCATAACTTTGGTTCATCACGACTATTATTCAATTGCAGGTCTAGGATACTAACCTCTGAACGACTTCATCATCCGTCCTGGAGCCATCTCTGCTCTTGCCCAAGTCCTCCTCAACTGCCCCATCAACATCGACCTCATCTTCTGCCTTAACAGATGCTATAAGAAAAGGAGACAAATTAAATACAGGAACTCCAGGCCTAAAACAAGCCGGAGCAGAACGATACAACAAAGCCATAGGTTCCTCACAGGTTCCTCACCCACCCCATTCTCCAGAGAGTGAGTTAGCAAGCTAACAAGCTGATTTGGCCCATCGAGAAAGACTCATTGGGCTAAACAAAGAAGCTCTGGACCACTAATGATAGAAAACCTTCGACATTTTTACTTTTTTTTTTTTTTTTTTTTTTTTGAAGCAGAAAACGAGAGAATGATGTGTATGAGGATTCCTGTTTGCTTCCTAGTCTGGCTTTCTGAAGAAACTTCTAGAAGAACATGCAAATGAAGACTTCCTGCAGCTTCCACAAGATAAATGTCAAATATATTTTAGTGCTATAATTTACATTTATATCATGTGCATATTCTTTATTATATTAAATCACACATTTGAGCTTGGATTTATCTGATCACAGAGGCTCCTGTATGAAGCATGGTCAAGTTCAAGGCTCAATCCAGCGCCATTAAGGAAATGAAAAACATTAAGCTACTTACAGAAGACAAGAAGCGCACAGAAAAGCCCCAAGATCCATAACCGCTTCATTCTGGAAGCAGGAAGGTGATGTAGCACACAGCAGAACTGGTTTAATGCTTTCTTACACACACACTCACACTCAAACTGCGGCTGCAAGAAAAAGAGAAGTCGGCTTTATGATATTCCGGATTTAGAGGCGATGCGGGAGCGAAGCCGACCAATCACAGTTCCCCACGCACAACACTTAACCAATCACAGAGCGAGCCTCAGCCAAGCTCGACCAATCACCGCCTTACATGTCCGATTTCACGTGGTCAAATCGTGGCTACGCCGGATTGGCTCAGGTGTGTGTCAAAAACACGCTGCTTTCAGACTGTGTGATTTCATTTCTGATCTGGGAGCGGTTTTATTTCCTGACAAGGGGTGGTGTAAATGTGTAAAACCGATCTGAAATGAATGGTGGGAGGATTTATTTCTGAAAAATCCGCCATTTCTGGGGGTTGGAACATCTCATGTGTGTTCTTCACATTAACATCCAGCTGCTGCCATGATGATCTTAATTGATCGGGGAATAAACTGGGATTTAGGAAGTGGATATGTATATATATATATATATATATATATATATATATATATATATATATATGAATGAATGAAAATTTCCATCATTTAGGCAATTCTCTAATCTGATTGATCAGATGGGGTCGATAAATTACCAATAACAAAATGTATTCCTACGATATGTATGTTTTCCCACAATATGTCACAATCATATCTTTTCTCATACATCATCTTTCCTATAATAATAACCTACACTGAGACTAATACGCTGCCTGATCTACATAAACTATGACGAACAATACACACAATTATCAACACTGATATAATAAACAAGTTTCCTTTATTGAGCCAATTCTTGATTCTGATTGGTCAGACGGTAACGATTAATTATTTATAACAAATGATTATGCCTACGATATAATCCACCACCTTATATCGTTAAATACATTTGAATTTCTATAGTAATAGTAATAACCTACACAGAGACTTATGCAGTGGCTGATCTACATAAACTACGATGGACAATTTAAAAAAACAGACTGCATTAATTGTGTTTATTAGTCTATAAATCGTTTTTTGATATTGTGATTTGTGGCGAAAGTAGAGAGCAGGTTGAGACGAGCGTTGGCACGAGGTGGATGAGTTTAAATACTGTGCAAACTAATGGAGAGTGTGTTAGAAAAGTGAAGAAAAGTGTGCAGGCAGTGTGGAGTGGGTGGGGAAGAGTGGCTGTAGTGATCTGTGGTGAGACCTGCGATGTTGTATGGTTTAGAGATGGTGGTATTGAGTAGAAAGACAGGAGGTGGAGCTGAAGATGCTGAGATTTTCATTAGGAGTGACGAGGATGGACAGCATTAGAAATGAGTTTATTAGAGAGACAGCGCATGTAGGACGTTTTAGAGACCTGAGAGAGGCCTGATTGAGATGGTTTGGACATGTACAGATGAGGGACATGGGGTATCGGTAGGAGAAAGCTGAGGATGGAGTTGCCTGGCAGAAGGAAAAGAGGAAAACCAAGGAAGAGGTTTATGGATGTGGTGAGAGAAGACATTCAGGTGGTTGTTTTAAAAGGCAGCGGATAGAGTGATGGAGAAAGATGACCTGCTGTAGCGACCCTTAATGGGCCGAGCAGCCGAAAGAGGATGAAGAACATATTATATAACACACTTACAGAACCAAACATACTTTTAGAACTACACATTTAGGCCAGATCCACATCTTATTATTTCAACCACTAAAGTAAATGTGTGCTTTTTGACATTGTTTTGCTGAAAATAGAAAATGGTGGATGGGGTAAAGGGCAGATGCATATAATCAGCACCAATGCTTGGATAGAGTGAGATAGTCAGATAGTGCTTGTTGGTGCTGAGGACCAGATGTGTGGTGAAAAATGTTCCCACCATCAACATCTCTGACCTGTGCTGTTGATGCTAGGTCGATTTGTTCTATGGATTAGTCCCGGAGACTCTTTTCTCTGAGCATACCTTATTGCACATCGGAGCAGAAATTCAAATTTAGTCTTGAACTGTCTGGTTTCAGTCGGTTCGTACCCACATTGGTATCGGATTCTTGTTTTGGGCTGACAGGAGTGTAGCTGTTGTAGCCTCGGGGCTTTTCTACACGTAGTGCTGCTGCTTGCTGGATGTTTTTTATTGTTCACACTGCTCTGGGTGTACATCAGAGACTATGCATGGAGTTCCCAAGAGAGTCTGATTGTTGACAGTCATGTAGATGGCAGACTGGATAATTGTGTGGATAGGCATCTGTCCCTGGCAGAGTGGGGGATGTGTGTGTGTGTGTGTGTGTGTGTGTGTGTGTGTGTGTGTGTAGTAGTGTGTATAGTGATATATTTCCTTTATCCTTCAGAATTCCAGGATGATGTTCGATTCACAGTCATGTATTTTATGTGAAATGACCTTCTGTATTTTCTACATTATACATTTTGTATACATGTCTACATACTAACAATAGTTTTGACTTGCACTGTCTGCACTACTGTACGGTTTGTACTGTATTTTTCTATAACCTGCTCTTTCTTTACAGCTTTTTTGTTTGTTTGTTTTTTTGCTATTAGCTATTGGTTATTTACAGAAAAGCCTGAAAAACTTTCCAGAACTGGACACAACGGTCTCTATATGGAAATTACATAATGTCCAAACTTTCTAAATAAAGCCTTTAGTGTAAAATTATCGAGAATCCATCAAATAAATACTTCAAACTTGCCCACATGCTAAATGGGTTTTTGTTCATTCATGTTTTTAAGTAAAAAAAAAAAAAAAAATAAAAAAAAAAAAAAATTACAAATATAAAAATTTAAATATATATATATATATAAATATATAAATATTTATATATATATATATAAAACTACTTCACTGCTAAATCAGGTATAATGATTGTAAAATGAGACAAATACACAGGACAAATAAGGCAAGATAAGCGTATATTACTTTACTCCACACTCCATTGATGTCAGTCTGCATGTTAAGATAACGTATCTCAAATATTTTCCATTAAGGCCTGACATTCCTGCTTAGTGATATGAGCTGAGCAGAATTTACAGCTAAGAACTAAAGCTGTGGGTCCCAAATGGTGCGACACACAAGCATGTAAAACCATATATTTGAGTCCAGACAGTTCCACAGCCGCCTGTGCTCTGAAGTCCTACTGCACATATGGAAAGTATGAGATGAGTGCATTAGAACATAGCCACAATGTCGTAATTATAACTCAGGAATATATGTATTTTCTGCACTTTCTGCTCTTATATTTTGGCAAGAACAAAAGGCAGGCAAGAATTTAAATGCCACATGCAAAGCAGATGGTAGTATCTTTGCATGTCGATTTTGTTTTCCAATTTTTAAGTTTCTTTCAAAAGGTAAAATAAATCTTGGTTGTGACACAGTTATTTCTTATCTCCTCACACCCTCTCATTCATTTCAAGAAGAATAAACAGGTCAAAAGAAGTTGTCTTATATTCATACCACTGTCTAAATTCAGATGAATCATCATAGATGGACAATCTGTCCTAAAGCAACCATTCAAATAAAGCTGTTTCTACTGTTGTTTTTATTTCAGGAAGCACAGAGGAAGATGGGATGATAAAAGGAAATACTGTAGATAAGCACATACGGTCTGTATGAAAACAATGCGCAGGAGATACTGTATGATATAGTAGTGTCCTTGCACAATGCAATGGCTCTATGTATAGATTATTTAATGCTTTTAGCATTTATATTTCAATAAATTGTTTGAAAGTATGCATTGAAATAAGTATTTTTTTAAACATCACTATTATATGAATGAATTGACGAGGATGGTTTTTATTACCGGACTAATTTATGTTGCACTGATAACCAACTGCATTTTTTCACGTCATTTCCAGATGAACAATAAAACAGAGGTGCATTTTCCTTTTTTCTTTTTATCAACGAGGTATGCAAATCTTTTTTACTTTTTAATAAACAGGGACGATTGCATGGAATAAATTACATGGGGTATGCAGTTATAGGGAAATAATCAAGGACATGGTGGTGTATTTGACCTGATGTAAATATATGTATATAAATATATATATATATTATATTATTAGATTTGTATGCGCTTTGTGAACATCCCATTCCACATTTATTTCCCGTTTGCTGTTATAATAATCTCCACTCTTCTGGGAAGATGTTCTACTAGATTTTGGAGATTTGTGTTCATTCATCCACAAGGGTGTTTAGTAAAGTCAGGTACTGATGTAGGTGAGCCATATCTTCATGGAGCTTACTTTGTGCACAGGGGCATTGTCATGCTTGAACAGGTTTGGGTCTCCTAGTTCAAGTAAAAACAAACTTTAATGATACATCCTCCATGAGACATTTTATTAAATTGTGTACCTCCAGCTTTGTGGGAACAGTTTGGGAAATAACCACATCTGGCTGGAAAGGTTTCTTTTTCAGGTAGCAAAGAGGAAGATGGTAATATAAATTATATCAAATGCAATATGGAACTGTGGAAGTGACTTTGGGATGAATTGGTTTGCAGGATCTTCCTGTGGTGGACAATTTGTCTATCAGCATTCCTGAAAACACAGACATGGAACCAGTTGGAATCATCTCCAGCATTGTGGATCAGCTTGGTACATAGTTTTTTTTTTTTTCAAAACAAAGATCCAGATATAAAGTTCATGTTAAAAATAATTCCCCAGTAACCATGGGTACCCTTTACTGTTTGCAGTAAAGTGATGGCGAGGTTGATAGACGAGGTCAGACAGGAGTCTCCATGGACTATGATATTTGCGGATGATATTGTGATTTGTGGTGAGAGTAGGGAGCAGGTTGAGGAGAGTCTGGAGAGGTGGAGATACATGCTGGAGAGAAGGGGAATGAAAGTCAAAAGTGTGTGAATGAAAGGGAGGGCAGTGGAGTGGTGCGGTTGCAGGGAGAAGAGGTGGAGAAGGTGGAGGAGTTCAGGTACCTGGGGTCAACAGTGCAAAGTAATGGCGAGTGTGTTAGGGAAGTGAAGAAAAGAGTGCAGGCAGAGTGGAGTGGGTGGAGAAGATTGATAGCAGGATTGATTTGTGATAGAAGAGTGTCTGCAAGAGTGAAAGGGAAAGTTTATAGGACTGTGGTGACAGTGGCATTGAGTAAAAGACAGGAGGTGGAGCTGGAGGTAGCAGAGCTGAAGATGTTGAGGTTTTTGTTGGGAGTGACGAGGATGGACAGGATTAGAAATTTGTTTATTAGAGGGACAGCGCATGCAGGACGTTTTGGAGACAAGCTGAGGGAAGCGAGATGGTTTGGACATGTGCAGAGGAGGGACATGGGGTATATCAGTAGAAGAATGCTGAGGATGGAGCTACCAGGAAGGAGGAGGTTTATGGATGTGGTGAAGGAAGACATGCAGGTAGTTGAGTTGTAAGAGGCATATGTAGAGAACAGGAGGGTATAGAGACGGATGATCCGCTGTGGCGACCCCTAATGGGAGAAGCCGAAAGAAGAAGATGAAGAAATATTAATTAACTATAGTTTAATTTTTTTTGTGTTTGTGTGATGTCGCCCTCTTGTGGCCGTATGTTATCGTTACATATTTGTGTTCACTGAAATGTATTCAGAGGTAAAGTTTGTCTCTCTCCTGGTTTCTGTGTTCTCTGCCTTAAAGTTTATCCTCAGATCAGATTAAAAAAAAAAAAAAAACAAAAAAAAAAACAGCTAGATAATTCATGGAAAGGTTTAACGCCTAGTTCAAACTACCTGTGTAGAACGAAAAAACATGGCACAAAAACAGAGAGAAAGACATACATTTTGGTCTGGCATAATTTAAAAAATGGCTAATTTATTTTTTATTTTACTTTATATAGGCTAATTCTGTAATTAATCTGTCTATCTGGTTTTCGTCATCCACACCTGTACGCTAGGAATAGATTAATTAATGAAATAAGGAAGGTAAAGAAGAAAGGACAGACAGAAGAAAGAATAAAAATAATTAAAAGCAGGAAAGATAAAAATATAAAGGAAACGACATGAATGTGCTTCGATTTTCTGATTTGTTTCGTGAACGAACGAATTCAATAAATAAATGATGCTCTATTGTTTTTGAAGATTGCTCGGACTTTTATTTTGAAATAAAAGACGCGCACCCAACCCGGAAGCGAGGTTGTGGAAAGCGTGTGGACTGCGCGCGTGGCTGTCATGCTCGTGTCGGCGTTGGATTGACGCGGCGCTTCAGGCAGGAAGAGACGGTGAACATGGAGGTGATGGAGGAGCCTGAAGGCGTGATACCGACATCCTGCCAGGTAGAGGGCGTGCGGCGCCATAATCAATTCTGTTCCTTATATAAATATATAGATGTTTTACGTGTTCATGATTGTGCAGCACCGTGTCGCGTGAGCGGAAGTGAACTTGAACGTGCTCGCTGTTAAATCCGTTACTGCAGAGGGATAAACGTAACAGCCGCCATGTTACACGTGCGGAGAGGAAACAACAAAAAAAAGCCCTCATAAAATCGCATCCAACAAATTAGAAGTGACGCAGATTTTTTTTTTTATATTTTTAACCCCCTTTTTTTTTTTTTTACTCCATTTTCTCATGTTTTCCGACAAATCCCGCCTCCTCGATTACGATTGGCTGATAGTTTTCAATTGCAACCGGACAACCAATCAGACGTGGCCGTTCAGACAAGGCGGTATTTGTGTAGATCAATCATATTCCACGAGGAGGGACTTCTTTCATCTGCTCATGCAAATCAATTACGTATATTGTATTTAATGTATATTATGCATATTCAAATATTCAAACTCGCTGTACAAAATTTAAATATTAAATAATAAGTGTTTAAACGTTGTAATAGTAATATTTATTTGAAAAAAACATAAATATTCAATAACCCATGAATAATTCATTCATAAACAACCCCAGTGACCAAGTTTTCAGTCACAACTACATTGTTTTTAATGATTATTATTATTTTATTCTAGTGTGAAGTGAATGATGCAGCAGGAGATGACAAGCTTTCGCCTGAACATGAGAAAGGCCATGAAGTGGTACCTGATCCAGGTGTACCAGGGCTGATTACGCAAATGGAAACAGGTGTGTCTGTGCTTGGGAATGTGAAGAAAGACACTGTGGGTCAGGAAATTGTTTCTGAGATCACTCCGAACCTAAACGAGGCGATGGAGACGTGCGTCTCCGGACAGGACGGAGATCAGCACCCTGAAACTTCCAGGAGTGTAGAGAACGATTCTACGGTTCTGGACGTCGTACCCGAGTCAGGAAGAGCAGAGACCTCCTCAAAGCGGAACGAGGAGATGGAGATGAGTGTGTCTGAAGGGAACAGAGATCAGAAGACTGTAGAGAATGTCATGGGGAGTCCTCTCCTTGGAGGAGGAGGATCTCTGGCTCTACTGGGCATGCAGTACAGAGATGAAAGCTCAGACGAACTCTCAGAGAGGTAGAATAACTTCTCACACCTTTTTAGGTTTTTTTTTCCAATGGTTTGCTCATGTAGTGCTTTGGTAGATGTTCTTATGATTTAATGAATAATGCAGAATATGTGCAGATGGTTGAGGTGCGTGTATCTGTAATATGACATAAAGAACATTGTTTAGAACAGTGTTCAGTATCAGAATAGTTACTTTTAGTAGCAAATTATGCCGACAACCAAGATATTTATGCATATCTCTCTTTCTGAAATATGTGTGTGTGTGTGTGTGTGTGTGTGTGTGTGTGTGTGCGCGTGCGTGCGTGCGTGCGTGCGTGCGTGCGTGCGTGCGTGCGTGCGTATGTATGTATATATATGTATGTGTATATATATATATATATATATATATAT
>JAAIIK010000017.1:10494752-10515107 GCA_014706435.1 Silurus glanis | reverse complement strand
TATAAATAAAATGTATGTATGTATATATGTATATTTTAAAATTCTTTATTTTTAGTACTTATTCCAAATCAGGGATATTTACCTTCTTTTATTATTATTATTTTTACTAGAATATGTACATAAAACTAACTACAAACAAAATGAATGAATAAATAAATACAATTAGAATAAAAGAATAATAATTCCTTGCGGGGAGGCCAGATATGTTTTTATAATTTGACTCCTTAATAAAAGTTGTTAATTGTAGATTCTCAGTATATAGTAAATGCTAAAGAAAAAAAAAAACATGCTAATATCCAATATGTAATGGGTGAGAAGTGTGCAAGGGAATTCACAATAGCAGTTTAAAAAGTAAAGGATATTTGTCCTATAATTCCACAATGTCTGGGCAAATTTGCCTTAAATATTCAACCTCACTGTAAATATCTTAGTTTTACATGTCAAGGCTTTGCCTTTATACATTTTTATTTATTTATTTATTTATTTATTTATTTATTTTTTTTAGCTAGGGGGTGTCACAACATTTGCACTCAACTCTCTGCATTGTTATTTATGCATCAACTCAAATTATAAGCCTTCAGTGTTACTCTGTCAGTGATGTGATGTGTGTGGTGTACAGATAACCAGCAATTTTCCCCTAGTTATGTTTATAAAAAAAAAATAATAATAAAATAAAAAAATGTGTAAAATCACAATATTTTTTATATATTTAATTTTTTTGTAATATTTTAATATATATTATATGACCAACAAGATACCTAATAATAACCTAAACCTATAATATGCTTTACTTATTTATTTGTATTTATTTATCAGTGAATCAGACTCGTCTTCATCTACATCTTCCTCATCCTCCTCTTCCTCATCTGAACCCGTTATCGAGAATGACGATGGGCGGGATGAAGATAAAGACGGCGGCGCACCCGGGAAAAAAGCCGCTTCAGTGAGAACTCAAGATGAGCTGCTTCTTGA
This sequence comes from Silurus glanis, assembly GCA_014706435.1. Lineage (NCBI taxonomy): Eukaryota > Metazoa > Chordata > Actinopteri > Siluriformes > Siluridae > Silurus > Silurus glanis. Next base: position 10,514,135 of record JAAIIK010000017.1, on the reverse strand, counting down.
GGTGAGCGAGCATGTGCAGTGTTCTCAGTATTAACTCAAAATTATACTCAAATTGGACGGGAAATCAATTGCAATATGGAGCTGTGGAAGTGACTTTGGGCTAAATTGGTTTGCAGGACCTTCCTGTGGTGGAAAATTTGTCTATCAGCATTCCTGAAAACACTGACATGGAACCAGTTGGAATCATCTCCAGCATTGTGGATCAGCTTGGTACATCGTTTTTTGTTTTTTTTTTCTTCTTCAAAATAAAGATCCAGATATACAGTTCATGCTAAAAATAATTCTCCAGTTGCCATGGGTACCATGTGACCACACGTCACAGTGATCACATTACGAGTAGGGAACTACATTACCTCTAGATCTTCATGCTTGTTTTCATTTTGTAGTTATTATCGAGTCGAAGAAGGACACCCCACCCCTGAACGAAGACAGCATCTTATTCAACAAGGACAGGGTGTCTATCGGCAGGGTACGCTCTCCACTCGTAGATCTCATATGCTTTTTTCTTTTTCTCCCTGAATGACATGACCAGCTGTGAGATTTAAAAAAAAAAAAAAAAATTTTGTCTGATGTCCCTCTTGGTCCTCGAGCTTCTGATCAAACAGAATCTTTTCATCATTTTTTATTTTATTTTTTTCTCCTAGGTGTTTGAAGTGTTTGGGCCGGTGTGCCAGCCTTATTACATCCTGAGATTCAACTGTCAGGAGGACATAGACAAAAGGGACCTGAAAATACAGGAACCGGTGTACTTTGTCCCCACAATCAAAGACTTTACTGAATACATCTTTGTAGAACAGATCAAGCAGTGAGTTACTTGTGGAAGGGATGGATGGATGGATGGATGGATGGAATTTCCAACTTACAAGGGAGATGCGTTCCGATTTAACTGAAAAAAAATCATAAGTGGCCTACCTAGGAGTCTTAAAGAATGGTGATCAGTATGGGGTCGTTTGCGGTTAATTGGTTAATAAATTAGCATAAAGGAGCAATTTACAGTAATGTAATACATAAACTTTTTAGTATACAGGTGCATCTCAATAAATTAGAATATCATTAAAAAGTTTATTTATTTTAGAAATTCAATACAAAAAAGTGAAACTCGTATATTATATAGATTAATCACACACAGACTGATATATTTCAGGTGTTTACTTCTTTAAATTTTTGATGATTTTGGCTTACAGCTAATAAAAAAAAAACCTCAAATCAGTATCTCAAAAAATGTTAATATTGTGAGAAAGTTCAATATTGGAGACTCGTGGTGTCTCACGCTAATCAGCTCATTAAATCCAAACACCTGCAAAGGTTTCCTGAGCCTTTAAATGGTGTCTCAGTCTGGTTCAGGCTGCACAATCATGGGGGAAAACTGCTGACTTGACAGTTGTCCAGAAGACGATCATTGACACCCTGCACGTGGAGGGTAAGAAACAAAAGGTCATCGCTAAAGAAGCTACTGTTCACAGAGTGCTGTATCCAAGCACATTAATGGAAAGTTGAATGGAAAAAAATGTGGTAGAAAAAGGTGTGTGTGTGTGTGTGTGTGTGTGTGTGTGTGTGTGTGTGTGTGTGTATATATATAAATTGTCCTTTCCAGTTTAATATTCTGACTTGTGTTTATTTATATCTTTTAAATTACCTCAGAACTAAAGGATCTGATGCTTCTTGGAAAAATGACCAAGAGCCTCCGCTAGAGGTAAATATGTTGTTTCATTAGTAACTACTGAAGTGTTTTTTTTATGTTTTATTTTTTCCTTCCTATATGGTGCAGTGAGATTCATCAGTATCTTTAATAGAGATTGCTGACCTGTGTGCAGGGTTGTTTGAATGAACATGGTCATGAAAAAGCTCATTTTAAACATTAATAGTGACCGAGTCCTGGGCCATGGAAGTGTTGCTATGGGGTTGCCATAATGTTTCATGTCTGTAGATATGGCACTGTTATTTATTGTGCATTTTGCCCTGTCAGAGCCACTACCCAAATTTACATACGGTTTGATTTCACACAAACATCCCACGGTGGTTTTAATGAAATAGAGCTACTGACAAGAAAGAAAAGAAAGCAGCCTTTAACTGAAAATATGATGACTCATATCTGAAGCACACCCCATCAGCCAGTCTAAGAATATTTTCAAAACGAAACTAGTTTGTGGTCTGCAAAAAGTTGGAACCCCTTCCGCAAGGGGAAACATAAGTGCACAAGACTTGGTTCTCTGTGCTTGCAGAATTCAAATGCATTCAAGTCAAGTCAAGTTTATTTCTATAGCACTTTTCACAACAGACATTGTCTCAAAGCAGCTTTACAGAAATCAACAGTCAAGGTGAATGATGTGTATTTATCCCTGATGAGCAGGTGTGGCACTGTGGCAAGGAAAAACTCCCTTAGATGTAATGAGGAAGAAACCTTGAGAGGAACCAGACTCAAAAGGGGAACCCATCCTCATTTGGGTGACATCAAGAGTTTGATCATAAATCTTTCAACAATACAGAACACTGGAGAGTGAGAACTAACATGAGTACTGGAGTATAAGATTATAAGTAATGTTCTTTCTACAGTCCTATACAGTCTATATGGTTAGTAGCTCCTAGTTTTATGAGCTCAACATTTGTGATCATCACAGATCCAGCATCAGCTTCTCCATGCCAGAGCCTTTAAACACTCCAGGCGGTCCAATTCTCATGTGCATGTTTGCTTCAGTGCTTCCAGGACCTTTTGTCTTAATTTTAGTGGCCATGTTCACCGATACTGCCAAAAATGCTGACTTACAATCTCTGGTTCTTTAAAAGCTACTGGATTATGACAGTTTGTGTTTTGCAGGCCCTGGATTTCAGTGACGATGAGCAGGAGAGGATAGCCAAGCAGAAACTGAAGGCCCAGAGAAGACCACAGCAGCAGAAACTAGAAGAATCAGACTCAGGTGAGCTACTACCTCACACTTCTAATAATCCCTGCACTCTACCTTGTGTTTAGATGATAACTGTTGTTTCTAGGTTCTGGAAGGTTTTCTCACACACTATTCTCTTGGCAGATAGTGAATCCTCTGCCAGTAGACCGCCACCTCCTCCCAGGAGAAAACCCCGGCAGAACAGGAACTCACAACGCGGCCGGCCTGCGCATCAAGAGCATCACGGAGGATTCCATGCTAACTATCACGCTAATCCTAACTTTCAACCAGACTTCATGCGCCACCCTCCAGACCCATACAGACCACACTTTCAAGGTCATGGGTACCCTCCATTTCCACGAGCTCCACCTCCTCACCTGGGCATAAACCCATGGCAATCCTGCCCTTACCCAGGACCCATCTTCTTCCCTCCACCACCACCTCCACCACCTCCATCAAACTAAACACAACAGTACAGGAGTAGGACAGTGCTGGACTGACTGAGAGATGATGTGGAAATAAAAGCATCATTGTGGATCTAGATATTTGTAAAAGCAAAGATGTTTCAGTTGAGGTTTTTTTTCCCCCCTGAGTGCACACAATCTTCAGAAATAACTATAACCAGTCTGTATTTTTACTTGTCGCTATCGATATAACTGCTATATTCGGATTGAACAGATACAATGTTTTAGATGGACAGAATAGTAGGAATGCGTTTTTTTCACCACACACTGAACTGTTTCAGATTAAAAGTGTGTATCAGGACTGGGAACACACTGGATGAAACAAAAAATTTATTTAAAATAAGATTAGGACATCCCCCATATTGAAAGTAAATACTGAATCACTTTCATAGCAGTAAACAGATTAAACCTTTAAAAACAATTTAAGGTACATAATTGGACATTTCAAGGTCCATTTATATCGTTTATAGAGATTTATTTTGAAATTTAATTAAATGTCCATCACATGTACCTTCCTATTACATTTCAAAAGGTTTAATGATTTCACTCCAGGGACAAGGAAAACTACAGATCATTAAGACAATCTCTGCATTGGGGAACTTATCGTTTCTGTTTTGTTTTTTATTTTTTTTAATAAAATAATGAAACCTCATTAAGTTTTTTATTTTATAATTTTTTTTTAAGACTGTGTATGCACCATCGAACACTTATGGAAATCGTCCAGTGTTTACAAATGGGTCTCTGCCTAAGTATGTAGTGTAAATTTGATAAGCATGGAGAAAAATTCATACGGGACATTTAAAGATCTCTCAAAATCTAACAATTTATTAGAATTAAATCTACTACCATAATCAGTTGAGTTTATTTATCCCCATAGGGAAAGTACATTTGCAGCATACTCACACAGATATTTAATTCACAATTGCATATTTTAAAAAAAAATGTTAACGCTAAGATAAATTTAAATACATAAACTATACACTGATTAGGCATAACATTATGACCACCTGCCTAATATTTTGTTGGTCCCCAAAAACAGGTTGGTCCTGACCCATTGAGCATTAACAGCATGAACCTCTTCAGCAGTTTGAGCTACAGGAGCTCGTCTGTTAGATCGGACCACACGGACCAGCCTTCGCTGCCTACGTGCATCAATGAGCCTAGGTCGCCCATGACCCTGTCAGTTCACCACTGTTCCTTCCTTGGACCACTTGATAGATACTGACCACTGCAGACCAGGAACATCCCACAAGAACTGCAGTTTTGGAGATGCTCTGACTCAGTCGACTAGACATCACAATTTGTCCCTCATCAAACTCGCTCAAATCCTTACATTTGCCCATTTTTCCTGCTTCTAACACGTCAACTTTGAGGACAAAATGTTCACTTGCTGCATAGTATATCCCACCCACTAACAGGTGCCCTGATGAAGAGATGTTACTTAGTGTTATAATGTCACATTTTTTTCCTGATTGATGTAAATAATATTCAAGCTACATAATTTACAACACGTTACAGAAATGCTTATAACAGTATACAGTATATCTGAGGTTTTCCCTAATCTGTGCCTTATTCCTTATTTGATCAAATACTGAAATTGCACAATAAATATAAATCTTACCCTTAGACAATCTTATACAATTGCATGGCTCCAACTTTGAGGAAACAGTTTGCTGAAGAACCACATATGGCTAGAAAAGTCAGATGTCCCAGTACTTTAACATATGATGGTAAACATAACCACAAATCCCTAAAAATTAATTATTCACATTTACTGCTTAAATTTCACAATATTGCATGTTAGACATAAATATTAATTGGTGAATGTCATTCACAGCCATTCGAATTCTGACCTGAACAGAAGTCTGTCTTGAAACGGTATGTTTTTACTGTAGTAGGGATAAATGGATTATACATTTTCAGACATTTTACCGGCAACCATGTACTGGTAGACTAGATATTTTTATATAGGCGTCAGTACCCAGCTCAGCTATTTCAGCACATGCTGATCTCATGGTTGTCATTCACTACTATAACACATTTGGACAAGACGTTGGCCGCTTTCCAAAATGCTCATCAGCTTCTGCTTTGCTCACTGACATAGAAAGTCTGTCCAAACTCTAACAACACAATAAAATTCATGCTTTTACCTGCTACTGTGCTTTTGCATAGTGTTTCTAACAGGATAAAATCATGCCATTTAAAATGGGCCTGAATTTAATATTGTATACTGAGATGTAGTATCAGAATAATAGATCATCTATCAGCTAATACTCATACACTATATGGGACACCTGACTTTTTCAGCCATTTGTGGGTCTGCCCCATAAAGTTGGAGGCACACAATTTTATAGGATGCAGTAGCATGACATCTCTTCATTTAAACTAGAAGACCCAAACCTGTTCCAGCATGACAATGCACTCATACAGCTCCTGAAGATATGCTTTACATGGTCTGGAGTGGAAGATCTTGAGTGGCCTGCTATAGAGCGCTGACCTCAACTCTGTCGAACACCTTTGGGATAAACTGGATCATTGACTGCACCACAGGCCTCCTCACCTCATCTACATCAGTACCTGAATTTACTAACCCCCCTGTAGCTGAATGAGCACACATCTTCACAACCGCACTTCAAAAGTTCTAGTGGAACATCTTCCCAGAAGAGTGGAGGTTATTATAAGAGCAAGTGGGAACTAAATGAAGATTATGATGTTCAAAAAGCACATACCAATCTAATAGTCAGGTTTCCAGAAACTTTTGTTTGTATAGCGCATACCTGATGATCTCTTATTTTTGAAGTGTTTGTTAATGTTGCTCCAGCTATTTATGCAAGGGTCACAGAGACCTCTGAATTTCCAGTGGACTGATCATGTGCAGCTGGGTATCAGCAGAAGATTTACTCCTTACTGCGTAACCTGAGCAGGCTGAAAGGAAAATGTGGGCCTTTTTATGTGGTGAGAGCTGTTTGAAACAGGAAGTATCTTAGTACTGTTTATCTTTAGATAATACACTGACTCTTTACTTGGGCTTCCTCTTAAAACCATGATTGTGTGAATGTTTGTGAATGTAATTTAAATATGAGGCGGTTGTTTTCTTTCAACATCCACTGTGTAGCTCTGGTGTACACTTATATATTGTAGGCTTTGCAAAACAATTTTTATTTTGAAAAAACCTATGTGATTGTTGTTATGGTGTCTTTTTCTGTAAGGAGTCTTTATTGTCAGGACTGGAGCAGTTAATTCTGGAAATTGTCATGAGGTACGTATATACACAGATCAGGCATTACATTATAACATTATGACATTATGAACTGTGAAGTAAATAAAACTGATTATCTCTTCATCATGGCACCTGTTAGTGGGTGGGATATATAAGGCAGCAAGTGAACATTTTGTCCTCAAATTTAATGTGTTAGAAGCAGGAAAAATGGGCAAGTGTAAGGATTTGAATGAGTTTGACAAGGGCCTTATTGTGACGTCTAGACGACTGGATCAGAGCATATCCAAAACTGCAACTCTTGTACGATGTACCTGGTCTGCAGTGGTCAGTATCTATCAAACGTGGTCTAAGGAAGGAACAGTGATGAACCAGCAACAGGGTCACTGATACACCTGGGGAGTGAAGGCTGGTTCGTGTGGTCCGATCCAACAGACGAGCTCCTGTGGCTCAAATTGCTGAAGAAGTTACTGCTTTTAATGCTCGATGGGTCAAAACTGTTTTGGCAGGAAAAGGGGGACCAACAGAATATTATGCAGGTTGTTTAGCATGTTTGCCCTGCTCCTTTGGGTTGTCGGTTTGAGTCCCGCTACCCCACAGACATTATAAGCAGACTGTCCCTGTCCATTTGTCCATTGTGTGTGCGTGTGTGTGTGTGTGTGTGTGTGTGTGTGTGTGTGTGTGTGTGTGTGCATGCGCAATTGTGCTGTGCAATGGGTTGGTGAAGTTTGTATGAAGTAGGGCAGAGTAGAGAGAAAGCATCCAGCAACAAAAGTTAGAATTTAATGGTTGAGCAGGGTGAGAAAGGGGGAGCAGAAGGGATGAAAGGATGGAAGGACTGAGAGAGAGAGAGAGAGTGAGAGAGAGAAAGAGAGGGGAGAGGAGGAGACTGGGGAAACGACAGAGAGAGGTAATGAGCATTGAGCTGCAGGAGTATTAGCTGTCAGCCTCCTGAGCTGCAGATCTCATTAAAGGTGAGTACAAGCAAGCTATTTGTGCGTGTGTGTGTGTGTGTGTGTGTCTGTGTGTGTGTGTCTGTGTTTGTGTGTGTGTCTGTGTTGCTGCCATGCAGTCGATGTTGCAGCGCATTGTCTTGGCTTTGTCTTGGCAGAGAGACAGGATGAACAGAAGAAGGTGGCTGCACAGAAAGGCTTAGAGAACAATGAGATACATCTTATTAAAAAAAATACTTCCATCTCATGTGTCTATGTGTATGTGTGTGTGTTTTTCATTTAGGATGAAGCGTCCATTCAGGCACAGTGCGTCTGGAGCCTAAGGTTTTCTACGAGGCATTTGTGTGTGTGTGTCTTTCACAGTCCTGCGTGGCTGCTCCTGCTGCGTCGGATCCTTCACGTGTGTAGACGTCTCTGATCCTCCTGCCATCCCCCCTCACGTTGCTACGACGACCATGGACTGCGGACTGCGTCTGCCTCCTGTCATCGAGGAGGTCATGGACGCTGCAGGTGCGTGTGTGTCTGTGTATTTGTGTGTATTTACAGGTGCATCTTATGTCTAGAAAAAAAACAGAAGATACTACTAATAATGGTGTTATTGTGTCTCTGTCTCTCTCTTTGTGTACTTGCTTAGTCGATGAGCCTGCAACTGATGGCTTGAATTCACAGTTAAAGTTTTCTGTTGCGTGTAGATAAATTGTTGACGTGATGCGATCCCTAAACTAGATGAATGCATGACATCTTTAAGCAGTATCTAATTAATACTTATAAAGAAGAGGAAGGAATTGCAGGAGATGTACACCAGAGAGAGAAATAAAAAAATCCAGAGAGTCAGCAGGAGAGAGCCAGACGGCCAGTCATTCTGTAGTGACACGTTTCTTGCTTTTGACTCAAAGCAGATGGCTGGGCATGCTGAGTGTGTCATGGTGAAAACTGCACCCGGCATTAGAAAAGAAAATATAAAATCGTAAATATCATAATATGCAATAATAAGCTGTAAGCATTTATTCCAGGATTCCAGGGTGGAGGTCGTTCTGCTTAACAGTTATTCTGCACACAATATGTATGAATGTGTTGTTGTTCCTGTATTGTGTCTTATTAGATTGGGATGCACAAGAATATCATTAAGCTATAATTACAATTTAAAAGCAAAAAACTTCACTCTCAAAGCACATTAAATATTTTCTAGGAAATATTTGTTTGTTAGCACAAGAAATGTTTTCTGGTGCTAATTTGTTGTTGGCTGGTCTTGTATTGCCATCATTCATGTGAGAATTTAACGGTTGTGTGTCACACCGACATCCAAGTGGGACATTGCTGTTCAATAGGAAATCAGATAATTAATAACAAATGTTAGACTGAGGTCCAAAATTGAATACAGATAGATAGCAGATAGTTGACTTTGCTAGCTATCTGAGGTAACGAGTGAGATGTTGTTGAAGGTAACGTTAGCATGAAAATGGAAGATTGGCCCTGGTGTGTTTGAGCAGAGTATACAGGTGAAGAGGTGAGACAACTAGACAGACTCTCTGTAGGCAGCGATGAAGCGAGGACTAAGTCTAAGTAGGACGTGGAAATTAAACCAATGTATGACTATACCAACATGTATAAACTAAAAAGTCACCCAAGAATTTCATTACTAGATAAATTTCAGAGGCAACATGCAAAATTTCTGTGAATTTTCCTTTCATGCTGTTCATTTGGGTCATAGACTCTTGATTTGGTTCCCAGGGGGCTGTAATTAGTTTTTATTAGTTGATCAGAATAGATCTTATACTAACTATATCTATCCATATGTAACTAGATTTTGAGGCTAGCATGATATGTTAGATCTTGTATTGTATTGTACTGTATTGTACATCAGCTTGCACCATGCCAGCTTAAGTTTAACACACAAAAATATCCGCCAATTGTTTAGCTAGCTGTGCCAAAACAGGTTATGTTGCCTGAGAGAAAAGGTATCAGATGGGACATCTATCATTTTCTATTTGAGTTGTAACACATTATGTTTCTCAACACACCAAAGCCCCAAACAGTTTATGTTACAATGCTAATGCGATTACAGTGTAATTTTAATCTACCTGAGCCTTTTCTTAGTAATATATGATTATATTTGAGTGAAAATATGATATTCTTGATCAATTTGTCTTGTTTCTATTGTCTTTTTGCCTTTACATTGTTTGTCTGAACATCTAGCTATGCTAGCTAGTTTATCCTGAAAATCATCTGTTTTTTAGTAACAATGTCAATTTGGACACCAGATGTGTCATGCTTATCAAATGCTGTCAAGAATTTCAACACAACAATCATATTCCATAGATACACCCGACTAATCAGAAATGTCCTCAGTTTGGGTCTTGCTGTTCATTTGGTCATAGACCCTTGTTTTGTTTCCCGGGGGGCTATAAAGTGAGGTGAAGGATGGTAATTAGTTTTTTATGGGTCTGAATAGACAACTAGAATAAAAACACATATTCTTTTGTTTAGTACTATTATATAGAAGAAACTGTCTAAAAAGATATAAGGCAAATCAAGCTAACTGACTTGCTGAATATGTAACATTCGTGATGCTCTTGAACTCAAAACCCTTGTACTTATACCCTCAGTGGAAAGTGGTAACTCAATTGTTAAGACTCTAAGTGTTTCTGATTAGACGGAAGTCTCCACCCTGCCAAGCTAACACTGTTGGGCCCTTGAGCAAGGCCCTTAACCCTCTCTGCTCCAGGGGCAATGGGTTATGGTTGACTCTGTGCTCAAACCCCTATGTGGGATAAAGAATTTCACTATGCTGTAGTGTATATGTGACAAATAAAAGCCTCTTTCTTCCAAACACTGAGAAACAGGAACATCTGAACAGCTGATAAGGCAAGATAACATCAGCACAGCAAAGACTGATTTGTTTTTACAGTGACCTTTTGGAAATATAGTGCATGGGTGGTCATTTCCAATTTCCATATTTATAGAATCTTTCTTGTTGATGGAAAGTGTAGGTGTTACTTCTTCTTTCTTTTTTAAACCACTGAGTCAAGAAAGATATTATTAAATCTAGGAAAGTGGATGTTCTTTAGAGCAAGTTTTGGGTGACTTTGGGTGCACAGGCGTTCTCACTAAGCTATTTATTTCTGCTTAGAGCATGGGGGTGTTTCAATATAAACTTTGCCAGGGATACAGGCAAAGCTCTTTCATTTTTTTTCTTTTCTTTTCTTTTCTTTTCTTTTCTTTTCTTTTCTTTTCTTTTCTTTTCTTTTCTTTTCTTTTCAATCCCACAGTGAGATAAAGCTCGGCTCACACTTTCTGCTCTGCCTTAACCCCATCTGATTTCTATTCCATTCAAATCTAACTGCACTGACATTACACAGGAATTACATGGTCGTATCTGAGTAAAATTGCAGAAGAGATGTCTATTGGAAATGATGAAACGCTCAAACATGGTGAAGGACTAAGGGAATGAGGAACAGAAAGCTTCGACGTTGTTGTCTTCACTCAGTTTAAGGCAATTTATTTATGATTTAAGTAACAAAATAGCCCTGAACAAATAAACAGGAACCAAATTATTGGATCCAAAACGTCTTACAAACCAACCATTTTTTAATTTTCCAAAAAATCGAATCAGAGGTGGGAATCTCCTTTGTATACTGAGGAAATTCTATGTGTAGTTCTATTTTTATAGCTTTTAAGTGTGTAGCCGCTGTTACATAAAGTTTCGTTTGCTTGTATCCTACCAGAGTCGCTTCAATTTGTTTTAGTTAGCAGGAGAATAGTTGTTTTCTCATCTGATTGGTGATTGGCTGAAAAATTAGATTTTTGTCATTAATTCAACTAGATTATCTTTTTTTTAATGGCAGCTATGAAGAGAACTTTAGGTAGCCAAACAATAAAACAAGGCGACTCATAAATCAATGCTGAAAAACAACTACCTGATTATTTTATGATTCTGGTTTTATGATTATCAGAGGCTTTCTCTAGCTGCAGATAGTTTGATTTTAGGTTTTTTGTTTTGCATGCTTGTGTCTGTGACATTTGTTGATCAGGATAGATCTTAAACTACCAAGATCTACACTTAGAGGCTAGCATGATAGTTTATAGCATATAGCATATAGTTTACCAGCTAAATTTTGCGATTGTGTTATGCGAGTTACATTTAACATACAACAATATCTGACTTTTTTTTTTTAACTAGCGGTGCCAAAATAGCTTACGTTGCCTCAGATAAAAGGTATCAGATGGAATATGAATAATGTTCACAAGAAGATTTTTTTTTCTATTTTATCTAACTTATATTCTTTTTTTTTTTCAAAGCTCCAAACAGTTCGGTTAATGTTAAAGTGCATTGTCTATCTGCCTTTACAGTGTGTGTGTGAACAACACCATGCTAGCTAGTTTATTTGTCACGCTCGGATCAGGAGTCGGAGACCAGAATGCAGTCAACATGCTTTATTTGCCTTAGTACACAAAACAGGATCTTAGGTAGAAGCACAGACCAGAAAACGGGTATAATCCGGAACATGGGAAGTCCAGGGATGATCTGTAGAGTGAACTGTAGATCGGACAGTGATTGAGTCAGAACGGGGAGGGGGGGGGGGGGGGGGGGGGGGGGACGAGACATTATTCTGAAAATCATATTGCTCAGTGGTTTAATAGCAATGTATGTCCATTTTCTACAGAAATTATATCTCATGTTTATCAGCTGCTGTCAAAAATGTAAACACAACAATAATATTTCAGACTAATCAGAAATGGCCTCAGTATTTTTTTAATTTTTAAGTAGGTAGTCATATCTTTTTTATATAGTTTTATATCGACCAAAGTGGAGGTGAACCTGTTTGTAAACATTGACATTTTCATCCAAACTAAAAAAACAGGGGCCCATGTAGGCTTCCTTCCTCCCCATCCCTATGTTTTCCTCTTCCTCTGGGCCTCCCTTCCTCTGCGTAACTCAAGCAGTGTTGTTTAGCTGCTTTATAGAACATTCTCGAAAAGCAAAGACACAGCATCTGGGATATTAGATGATATAATTAAGGAGTCTGAGGGCCTAAATGCAGAGAGAAGGAAAATACATAAACTGGGCTGGTGAGTGTTTGATAATAATTTGGTCGACTTTGCTTGGTTTAGTGTTTGAAACTTTGTTTTCTTTCCCAGTCTTTCTCTTCTATCTTGAAATCTCTCACTTGTTCTTTCTTTCTTTCTTTCTTTCTTTCTTTCTTTCTTTCTTTCTTTCTTTCATGCTCTCTTTCATTCCCTGTTTTCTGATTTTGTACATAGCTGGGTTGAAGTGTGCTTTGGAAAATGAGTCATTTTTGCAAAAACAAGGCTCATTTGTCTTTCCTGTCATGGCAGCTCAGCTCTGGAGATTTCTAATCAGGAGTTCCTGAACTCTCTGAACTGTGCAGGTGAAAACCTGAAGAACTTTTGGAAATCAGTTTCTTTCTTTCTTTTTTTACATTCTTGTTTGCAATCATTCACACTGAATATAAAGTCTGGATGCACCACCATTATTGAACACAAAGTTTAGAAGCAGGTGATCATTATCACTGGTAGATCCCACTCCCAGGCTGGGTGGAGAGACTGTAACCATGGCAACAATATGTGTGTGCGTGCGTGTGTGCGTGTGTGTGTGTGTGTGTGTGTCGGACATGCTTGCTATAACGTCATACAGTATTATTCTCTGCATGAGCGAATGAGAGATAGATAGATAAATAGATATATAGATAGAGAGCATGAGAGAGAGAGAGCATTGTTGGATCATCTTTATCATGCAGGGTATGCACAGTCCTCTTTTTTGCTTTCCTTCACTCTCTCTCTCTCTCTCTCTCTCTCTCTCTCTCTCTCTCTCATTCTCAGTTTTCTGTGTCTCTGCTGCTGCAGGGCCTGGATGGAGGTGATGTGAATAATTCATGCCCCTCTTCACTGCACCAGAAATCCGATGCGTTCTCTCTTTTATTTTTCCTTTCTTGCTTTCTTTCTCAACCACAAATTTGCTGCCTGTTTTCTGACACTTGTTCAATATCCTGTCTTTGATTCGCGCACGTTTCAGACTATTTTCTGTGTATTCAGTTTGACCTTTACCCATTTTCTCCGGGCAAAATGAATCAATCTGATACAGAATAATAACATATCAGCAACACGTCAAACAAAATGAGCTAAAATCCAAGCATTTTTCCTTTTAGACACAGGAACGAACCGCTATTTCAAGCTACATGATATGGGCTAAAGTTTGTTGACACCTGACCATCAGATTCTTATAGGCTTTTTTGAACATCCCATTCCACATTTAGTCTTCTCTCATCCCATTCCACATTTAGTCTTTTTTTCTTCTGTCATAATATTCTACAATCTTCTGGGAAGATGTTCCACTTGATTTTAGAGTGTGCATTTGTGCTCACTTACTCAGAAAGGTGTTAGTAAAGTCAAGTACTTAAATAGGTGAGGTAAAAAGGCCTGGGGGGAATCAACACTCCAGTTCATCCCAAAGGTGTTCTGTTTGCTTGAGGTCAGAGCTCTGTAAGCAGGCCATTCAAGATCTTTCACTCTAACCCATGTAAGCATATCTTCAATAAAGCTGGCTTTGTGCACATGGATATTGTGATGCTGGAACAGGTTTGTATCTCTTAGTTCAAGTAAAGGAAAAACGTAATGCTCCTGCATCCAGAGACATCCTATACAATTGCGTGCCTCCAATTTTGTGGTAACAGTTTGTGGAAGAGCCACATATGGCTGGAAAATTCAGGTGTCCTGATACCTTTATCCATATAGTGTAGGATGCACCGGATGCACGGCAAGTGTTGTGGATTTCTTACAGGCTTGTAAATAAGAGACCTAATTCCTTCATAATTCAGAAAATCTTTGACAGCGCTGTGCTGACAGGGGTGTAGATTGAGTTAAAACTATGTTTTTTTTTACTTTTTACTTCATGCTCTATTTCTCTTTCCTTCGCTCTTTCCCTCAGCCTCTAAGAGAGAACAACTTTTGATGAGCTGATATAATGCTTGCACTGTAGTGTTTGCCTGACTTTAATTGCACTTAGACTGAAAACAAGAGAGTGGAAAAGTAGGAAAAACCATTTATATAACACCTTTCCGAAAGCCCAAGCAAGCCTTCCAATGAAATAAATCTGAAAATGAAAATCTGACAGCTAATGGAACAGAATAGTTTTGTGACACTTTTTTTTACAATGTAGATTGCAGGGGTGGACAAAGCAGTAGCTCTGGGTTCCCAGGAGAAAATGGGTTTCTTACTTTTTCTTGTGTTTTCAGAAGTTGTTTTGTATGTATAAACTAATACAGTTGGTAAAATAATACATTGCAACAATTTTACAGTGATAGTACAATAGGCACCTTATAGTAAAACGTTTTGTTTTAATTTGATTTAATTTAATTTAATTTAATTTAATTTAATACAATGTTTAGTAAGAACTATGGAAACACATTAACCTCCTCTTCATAACTCATAATCTAGTTTATACTTAGTCTATATTAATACATTAACCATTCAAGTGACTTCTGCTTCATTGATGTTACACACACTTGTGCAGTACAACAATATACAATTTATATGGACAAAAGTATTGGGACACTTCTCCAGCCATGTGTGGTTCTTCACCAAACTTTAACCACAAAGTCTATAAGGTCTGTATGTGCTTTTTGAAGATCCCATTCCACATTTAGTCCACAATTGCTGTTATAATAACCTCCACTCTTCTGCAACGATGTTTTAGAGTGTGCATGTGGAGATTTGTGCTCATTAGTCGAGTCAGGGATCTCTTTACTTTTTGCTCATATAGTGTATTTAACAATAAAAGCATGAAATGGTATTTGAGACCAATATTAATCACTTTTCATTAATCTAAACTTTTCTTTTTCATTGAAGGAGACTGCTTTTTTTTTTTTTTTAAGAGAATTTAATATGGATAGAGTTATGAATGAATGGAAAGCAGATGAGCACATGGTCAGCTCACCCTTTAAACCTTAAGCATGGCTTATGGAGAGTGGATTGAATGAGCTATAATATTTCATTAATTCAACACTCAAAAAAGTGCATTATTAAATACATTACATATCCAGTGAACTCCAGAATTTCTTACTCTCTATATCTTATGAAAGGAAGCTAGAGAAAAGCAGCATTAATCGATACACAGAGGTACCCGGCTTTGCCTGATATTGTTTGAATTCAGGCTGGGTCTTGCCACTGAATACAATTGAACTGCGTGTGCATTTTATTTGTGCTTTGAAATAGATTAGTGAGGATAGAGGGTAGTCTGGAGACCTTGTGCTTCATGTGTCTGCATTTCTCTCGTGTCATTCGATATTACACTTAGTTTGAATATCCTGAGTGTGTGTCTCTGTCTCTTTACTTTCTTACCTAATGTCTGTTTCCTAATATGTTTTGAGCATTCACATTAAAAGGAGATGTGTGTGATGTAGTGCTCTGCAGCAGTCAAATTGTAAATATGAATATTTGCTTCTCACAGAGATCCAGAGCTCAGTGAACCCAGGTTCATATGTATGTTCTATGTAGATACTATTATAGGTGTCCTGTCTCCTGGGAGGAATTGCTCTAAAAAGCTTTAGAAGTGTCACGTAGGCAAGTGTGTATGTAACTGGCTGTTATAAGATCCCATGCTGGGGTTCTCACTCTTCATGATCCATTCTCCCATATCTCTGTCTATTTTCACTGCTGTCTCAGTGTTCTTTGCTGTCACCCTGTATTTAGCCAGCTGTGTGTGGCCTCACCTCTTCTGCAAGCTAAGCTTATACAGCTCTTATTACACACACACACACACACACACACACACACACACACACAATAAGATGAGAAAAAAAGGCAAATTGCAGTTATCTGCAGCTGATACTACAGCTTACTGATCTTCCTGCAATTAGCTGTTGCCATTAGCAACTCTGAGGTCAACATTCAGACATGATGGTTATCTGATGTGCTTGTTTTGATTGCAAAATGCATTTTTTTGCTCAGTTTGGAACCAATTAAATCTTTTCCTTTGCTGTTTACTTTGAAAATCTGTACGTTATCTGATCTGTAAACCTTTCAGTTAAAATAATAATTTTTTCCCCTATTTGATGTAAGCCCTAGTGGATTCAGAGCAATAAGGATTTCTATTGAAACCTCCCTACTTTCTTAGAATGTACACTCGATTTCATCATTATAGCCCTAAGCAGTGGTGAGATTTTATAAGCACTTGGTTTCAGGAACACTGTACAGTATATCTACTGTATAGTGTGTATGTCTTTGTGTGTGTGTTTGTGTGTGTGTTTTTCCATCCCTCTCTACATCTCTGATTTCCCTGTTGGCTGAGGTGTGAAGGGTTCTTTAACACTTCGTGTCTCACCGGTAACTTCATTGCAGACCTGTGAATGAACTCTGAAAAAATGCACATCATCCATCCATCCATCCATCCATCCATCCATCCATCCATCCATCCATCCATCCATCCATCTATCTATTATCGATTCCTAATTCAAATAGTAATAAATTTTTTTCCTAGATTATTGAATTAGTTTTGCTAAATGAATTGAGGAAGCCTGTGTAAAAGAAGAGAGAGAGAGAGAGAGAGAGAGAGAGAGAGAGAGGGAGGAACGTATTGTGGACTGTGCCCTTACCCCCCCCAAAAAAAAAAAAAAAAAGTGGAGAACTATTGTCTCCTTCATTGGTTATGGGTTCAGCTGAAATGGAGATTGACCAGTCATGCTGACAACTAGGATGAGGATGTGTGTGTGTGTGTGTGTGTGTGTGTGTGTGTGTGTGTGTGTGTGTGTGTGTGTGTGTGTGTGTGTGCGGCCCATTTCCATGCCATTTCCCCTTGTGATAATATGACCTGAATTAAAACACTTCATTTTTCTGTTATTCTGGGAAATTGGGAACAAATCTCACCCCCAGGTTACAGTATGTTGATTCAACAGATGCTCTGGTCTTTCTTGTGTATATTTATTAGTTCATGTTCACTGTGAGACCAGTTCAGATTTTCCTGGTGTTTGTAGAGTTAAAATGAGTTTCTTTGATTGATAATGTGACATAAACCAATTACAGTAAACAGGAAAAACATTCCCAGCCAGCTTTCCATTCTGTAATGAACATGTTTCCCGGAACAATAGGACACATGGCCACATATCAATATAAACCACATGTGTGATATGAAGATATAATATTATAATCACCATATATTAACGTTATGATATACTTGCGTTTGCCAGGTAGCGGTGCGTCTTTAGTCTTTCCAAATCATTTTAAATTATGATTCCTTTGAAAAAAACACAGCCAAAGTAGGTATTTTAAGTAATTAAAAACTAAGTTCTACCCAATTTTCTTTTCTTTTTTTTTTAATGTTTTTTTTATGGCTGTTATAATTAACGCAAATTTATTATAGCGGCATTAATTGTATTAACAACAAAACCGTCCGTGTGGAAACATAGCAAAAGTTCCATTTGGTGTCCTGATGATTTATGCAATTTAAAACACCATAATTACTTTAAAACATTTACAAGAATACTTTCTCTTCATGCTCTATGTTGAGTTTGGTTTCACTAATAATAAACATACATTTGCATAATCCATTAATATTTGTTTATGTCTGTGTTGATTAAAGTATTAAACACTTCTTCTTCTTCTTCTTCTTCTTTCGGCTGCTCCCATTAGGGGTCGCCACAGCGGATCATCCGTCTCCATACCACCCTGTCCTCTACATCTGCCTCTTTCACACCAACTACCTGCATTTCTTCCCTCACCACATCCATGAACCTCCTCCTTGGCCTTCCTCTTTTCCTCCTACCTGGTGGCTCCATCCTCAGCATTCTTCTACCAATATAATTCATGTCCCTCCACTGCACACGTCCAAACCATCTCAATCTCGCCTCCCTCACCTTGTCACCAAAACATCCTACATGCGCTGTCCCTCTAATAAATCATTTCTAATCCTGTCCATCCTCGTCACTCCCAACGAAAACCTTAACATCTTCAGCTCTGCTACCTCCAGCTCCACCTCCTGTCTTCTACTCAATGCCACTGTCTCTAATCCATACAACATCACAGGTCTCACCACAGTCCTATAAACTTTCCCTTTCATTCTTGCAGATACCCTACTGTCACAAATCACTCCTGTCACTCTTCTCCACCCACTCCACCCTGCCTGCACTCTTTTCTTTACTTCTCTAACACACTCTCCATTACTTTGCACTGTTGACCCCAGGTACCTGAACTCATCCACCTTGTAGACGGACACCTATACCACCTCGCTTTGTTTTTATTCTACATGACTATGAATCAAATCAAATCAAATCAAATCAAATTTTATTTGTCACATACACATACATACAGGGTACGACATGCAGTGAAATGCTTCTATCTACAGAGAATCCACATTAGATTGATCATTATTCATATAGGTGTTTTAAAAAGACATGCATATCATTTGACAAACAGTGAATAACTCTTTGTACATAAGATTCATACAAATAAATACAAAGCCATATAAATACCTAAGAATAGGCTATGAGAGAGAGAAAGAGAAAGAGCCATCTCCAGCTATCTCCTGTAGAATAGATTTCATTAATCCTAAATAGTGATCTAAGAGGATCAGACTGTTGAATCGTCTCGTCAGGCCTGTCGTCTCCTGTGTCCGGCTCTGAGCAAGCTGCTATTAAAGCCAGAAGCGTTCGTCACACATGATATCCCTCAGAGGACACTTTCATTTGGTGAGTGTGTAATCTGGTACGATGCTTCTGTCTTTCATATATTTGCAACTTGTTTTTAATTCATTAACTTGAGATTGCTTCTGAGAATGAACTGGCAGGACTTCATGTGCTAACATGCGTGCACACACACACACACACACACACACACACACACACACACACACACAC
>JAAIIK010000017.1:10468837-10491059 GCA_014706435.1 Silurus glanis | reverse complement strand
CTCTCTCTCTCTCTCTCTCTCTCTCTCTCTCTCTCTCTCTCTCTCTCCCTCACACACACACACACACAGACACAAACCTTCAGTTTTCTCACCCATGGTTTCTCTCTTCACGTCTCTGTAGGGCTTCTGGAGGACGAGCGCTTAGCCAGTGCCAATCAGGCTGAGAGCTTCACAAAACAGATCCAAAGGCTTCAAGGTACCTTAATACTCACACGTCTACTCAGAACCTCCTTTTAAAAACAGGGAATGTGCCATAAATCACCTCATGACACCTGAATATGACACCTAATTTGCATAATGAAATGTTTTGCTGAGAAATGCCTACAGAATCAAAGTTCCATAAAGAAATTGCATTTAAAACCTCTATATGATTCCAATGAGCATTTTTAGATTCAGAAATGTAAACAGGAACAGAAAAAATTTAACTATTGGCCAAATAATATCATCCAGAAGCAACAAAAATGCAAATGCACTGATCTGTATCATGACATAATTCAATATTATATCATTAATATTTCACATTAACTGTATAACCAGCTGTCTTAGAAGCTTGGCTTATAGTATGAATGAATATTAGTTAGAGCAGTGTGTGAAGGTGTGTGTGTTTGTGTGGGGGTGGTAGCTTTGTGATTAAGGCTGGACTTTTGACCTGAAGGTTGTGAGTTCAAATCTCATTCACACCAAGCTGCAACTCCTGGGCCCCTGAGTAAGGCCCCCATAGCTCCTCAGTTGTATGAATGAGATAAAAATGTAAGCCGCTTTGGATAAGAGCTCTGCCAAATACCGTAAATGTAAATGACGCAAGTTTGCTCTAGACCTCTGGGATTGAAAGTTTGAATTCTGTCCCACATCCATGTGCTTCATGGGTTTTGTCAGGTTGCTCCAGTTTCCTTCTCTAGTCCAATGACAAATGAGCATTTCAGATCATCTACAGTGTATAAGATTGTGCCCTGTTTTTGATTGCCACCAGGTCCAATTAATGTTTATCACAAGTTTCCTAATATAAGCTCCCTAATTTCCTGATATTATTCCTTTTTTCCAAAATGTGTTAATCATATTGGCTTCATATAAATTATTATAAAAATAATAATTATTGTTTATAAGAGTTTCCTATGCGTTCTCTTTTGAAACACATACATGCCTGCAGATCCTGTAAACCCTTATCCCATTTTATTACTGCCTTTGTGCACAGAACTCAATTTCCCTTTTTATTTCAATTTCATCACCAAATCAACATTCAATTTCCCCATTATTATACTCCAGACAAAGTCTTTAAATGTTGGTGGCTGAAAATCGGTTTTGTTTTCCCTTATTGTTCGGCCAGTAATGAATAAAGCAAACAAGTGTCTAATGTGTCATTCTGTCCCTGGTGGAACCAACGATCTTTTCTGATTTATAGAGCTCATTTCCTTATTCATACCCCTGCCTGAAATAAAGAATGGCGCCTTGGCTTCTGTAATGCTCTCTTTATGGATGAGACTCATTATCTTGAATATGCTGGACTGTATCTTCTTACAGCAAAGCAATATTTTTCATACAATCTCAGATTCGATCCGGTACCAAGAGAGGTTTTATACATGATCAGGTGACTTTTATGACCTAGGACATGGCGTGAAAGCTCGGGTTTAACAACCAACCTCCTGCCTTTATTTAATTTGATATTTCAGTATAAGTGAAAAGCAAATGGTGCAGTGTTGTCTGTATAAGGGTTTGAGAAGCTAGAACCAAAAATGTCATAAACAATTGGCTTGTTACCAAAAGTCCATAATGTTCCTCTATCCTGAAGAATTTCCTGGATAATAAAATGTGGATTTTAATTTCCTGTGGAAAATAAAATGAGTTAAGGTGATTTATCCATTATTATGGAAAAACACGACTATACCTTTATATATATATTCAGCTGTGATTCGCATTTATAAAATTATTAGCATAGATTTATTGTAGCGCTTCAAAATAAAAAAAACGTTTATTGAGAATGTACAGTGCCTTGCGAAAGTATTCGGCCCCCTTGAACTTTGCGACCTTTTGCCACATTTCAGGCTTCAAACATAAAGATATAAAACTGTAATTGATATCACTTGAAGAATCACTTGTTGTTGATTCTTCACAAAAAATTACAGTTTTATATCTTTATGTTTGAAGCCTGAAATGTGGCAAAAGGTCGCAAGGTTCAAGGGGGCCGAATACTTTCGCAAGGCACTGTAGTACATGTTGTATGTGTTATATGTCATTGATTATGATTTAATGGCATTCTCCAGTGCAGCTGTGGTATCAGGTAATTCACTTTCCAGAGAACCAGGATCAGGCCCTAGGTGATTTAAGACTATTAATAATGATTATTTTGGCCACACACAGCAGGGACAACTTTAAAATGATTGTGTGTGTGTTTGTGTGTGTGTGCGTGTTTATATACATGTGTTTATACAATTCTAAATGACCAAACTTGTGCACTAGGACAATGTTTTATTGGATGCAGTAATGATCCAGGACCTCATTTTATGCTTCGGTGTTTTATCAGCATCGTATAATTTGTCCATTTTTCTCCTCA
This sequence comes from Silurus glanis, assembly GCA_014706435.1. NCBI lineage: Eukaryota > Metazoa > Chordata > Actinopteri > Siluriformes > Siluridae > Silurus > Silurus glanis. Next base: position 10,488,511 of record JAAIIK010000017.1, on the reverse strand, counting down.
GATGTTACATTCTCTGTTTTATGTCTCTGTAGCCCAGCTGCGCTCTGTGCAGGAGGAGCTGGACAGCCTGGAGGAGGAAAAGGCCTGCGAGCTGTGGGAGGCCCAGGAGGAGCTGCGTGTGGCGCAGGAGGAAGTGCAGGAGCTGCAGCAGGCGGCTGAGGAGGCCGCAGCTGAGCGCGAGAATGACATTGCCCTCCTGCAGGAGGAGCTGTGCAGGCTGCGGGCAGAGCTGGAGAGACTTCACAACACTACGCAAGAATATGAGTTAGAGCTGACTACACTGCGTGCCGAGATCAGCATGAAGAACCAACGAAAAGAGGAGCAGGAACAAACAGGTACAGAGGCTCAGTTACATGCAGATCCACTCCACTCCATTCTATAATATGCTGTGGAATCATGTTTAGTAATCAAAGATCAAAATAAAGTGAGAGCACTGGAGTATATTCACACACTACATTATTGCTGCATAATTTTTCAGTACAGTCTTTTTCTTCGTCTTCTTTTGCCTGCCTTTGTTACGGGTCACCACAGCAGATCATCTGTCTCCATATCCTCTACATCTGCCTCTTTAAAACCAAACAACCTTCTACATTTACATTTGCAGCCTTTGGCAAACGCCCTTGTCCAGAGAAACTTACAATTATCTCATTACAGCTGGGCAGTTGAGGGCTATGGACCTTGCTCCAGGGCCCAGCAGTGGCAGCTGAAGGGGCGGTGGGATTTAGACCTTCTGAGCAGAACATCTTCTTAATTACTAAGCTACCACTCCCTTCTAGTGTAGTAGATGACAATATATTAAAATACATTAAAGTACTAAATGATCATAATAAACAGCAAGCGCAAAGACACCTAAGAGAAGACTGATATACTGTACTTTACTGCACTCTGCTTTACTATATTATACTGATTCTATCCTACACTGACCAGGCATAACATTATGGCCATCGATCAGGGATTACATTATGAGCACCTGCCTAATATTGTGTTGGTCCACCTTTTGCTGCCAAAACTGCCAACACTGCATTAATTGCGCTTTAATAAAATTAGTGCCGTTAAAATTAATTTGTGTTATTAAGGCATTATATATATATATATATATATATATATATATATATATATATATATATATATATATATATATATATATGTATGTGTCCAGCTATGAATCAATGTGAATAAGGCATAAAAACCCAACAAAAATCAATCAGTTTTATAATACAGTACGTTACGCTACGCAGGAAGTCACAAACACCTACATTTATTACCATAATCTCTGCCAGGCATCTCACATTTCTGCATGATCAGAAGGAAGAGACCACCCAGATATGCAATTCCTTTGAAGAATCAGGGCAATATCAACAAAATCTGCTCACAAACTCGCTGCAAACCCACACTCAGAAACCTCTTACTGGAATATGACTGCCTCTAATTATGGGTGAAGCCGAGTCCAACATTATGGTGAAACGTGGTGTACACTCTGCAGCCTCTCAGGGCCTGTTAATCAGAGAATGTGCATGAGCTTGTGTATAAGAGAGTCTGGGGAGCGTGTTAGACCTCCATAATTTGTGTGCACTGGTCTTGTATTCTGTACATTGTTTTGTGCCTGGAACAAACAAACAAAAAAGGGATATCAGCTTCATTTCTAAAAGTTTATGGAATACAGTTTTTTTTTTTTTTTGTATTTGTGTTGTCTAGCATTTATTTTGCAATGTTAAAGAGGAACCACATTTACTGCATCCTTTTTGCTGTGTTCAAAATCTGAGTATGCATTTATGATGGGTTTCATTTTAAGCTACAAATACATGAACATTGGTATAAAGGTACAAACATACATTCATGCAGCAATGCATTTTAGTTTATTCATCCTTAGTACCTCCCTGTTCAGGGTTGCACTGGCTACTTGCTTGTGTAAGTTTTGTGTAAAAGACACAACTATTAATTAATATTAATATAAATTACAGGAAAAACAGTCCCAAGGTTTAAATATAGTTACATGTAGACACAATATGAATAAATATGGATGGATTTTATGAATAGACTTAAAGAGCTGTAAATGTAGCAGTTCAGTGATCAGTGTACTGTTTTTGGACACAGTGAATTAACAAAAATCTAATAAAATAATGAAAAGAATAATGATTAATAATAATCTATTAGTATTATTTGCTTATTTATTCTAAATAATAATATCATATTATTTTATATTTAAATATATATTATATATTATTATATACATTATATTTTATTAAATTTGAAGTTACTGAAAAGCATGATATCAGCAATATGACTATAAGTGAACAGTACATGCAGATATGCCTGTGCATGTAGAGCTGTGTGTGTGTGTCTGTGTGTGTGTGTGTGTGTGTGTGTGTGTGTGTGTGTGTGTGTGTGTGTTACTGAAAAATCTGAAAGATAAATCTAGAATCTAGACTCTGATGCACTTAAAAGAGTTTAAAAGACATGGATGTCAACCAAAGACGTCATTATGTTATCACTAATATATTTTTACCTCATGCTGTGCTATTCCATGAATAATTGTCCTCATTATTTTTAATGTTGCATCTCAAACCATCATCATTTCTTTCAGTGGGTAAAATCTTTGTAATTTGGAGTCAGCATCTGTGGAAATAATCGCTCAAGGCTGTCTAGGATGAGCTCATGGATCATTATTAAACTGCAATTCTAGTGATAACATCTGAGATACAGATAAGGAGGAACGAGAAGGTGCGCAAGCAAGAGGACAGATCATGTTTGAAAAATTTTTCCTACAGACAGCTGCTTGGACAGTTAAATGTGCATGGAACAAAGTTAGACAAAAACACAGGAGTGTTCCAGTTTTTGTCCTTGTTCAGTTATCACTTGTTTGCAAAGAGCTTTCTCCTCATTTATTATTACTCTTTGTCCAGTTTATTGGAAACACCTATACTAGGGATGAGCATCTTCATAACTGAGACCGATTCGCATCTTGAAGCGTAGCCAAAGATATGATACATTAAAGGCTAACACTTTACAATAACGGTGATTAAATAAGCATGTAAAAACAATCAATAACTGAATCATTCATATTTTATTTCACTTTGAACTTTACTACGTGCCGCGTTTTACCGCGGCAAGTCGTGGAATCCGTTTTCCCCTGACACATTCTTAATGGCCACATCTGTATGTAAACTAAATGTTACATATTATGAACTAATGATGAGTTAAGACATATACTAATCAAGAACTAACCTTAACTACACCACATGAATTCATGTGTGATCAATGACTACATTATTACATGTTAGTACATGTTTTTTAATTAATGTATTGTCACACTTTTGGTTTAGCTAAATGTAACTTGCTCTATGACAAAGAATATGAATTAAAGGTAAACTATTTAAAATACATTACATATCAGTACACGCTTATTAATGTACTGTTATTGTAAAGTCTTCTTCTTTCGGCTGCTCTTATTAGGGGTGGCCACAGTGGCTCATCCGTCTCCATGCTACTCTGTCCTCTACATCTGCCTCTTTCAAACTACATGTCTTTCCTCACCACATTCATAAACCTCCTCTTTGGCCTTCCTCTTTTCCTCCTTCCTGGTGGCTCCATCCTCATTTTCCTATTAATGTATCCCATGACCCTCCTCTGTCCAAACCATCTGAATCGGGCCTCTCTCACTTTGTCCCCAAAACATCCCTCTAATAAACTAATTTCTAATCCTGCCCATCATCGTTACTTCCAATGAAAATCTCAACATCTTCAGCTCTGCTACCTCCAGCTCCACCTCCTGTCTTTTAGTCAATGCCACTATCTCTAAACCATACAACATCGCAGGTCTCACCACAGTCCTATGAACCTTCTCTTTCACTCTTGCAGATATCCTTCTACCACAAATCACTCCTGCCACTCTAGGGTCCAACCATTTCACCCTGCCTTTACTCTTTTCTTTACTTCTCTAACACACTCTCCATTACTTTGCACTGTTTAACCCAGGTACTTAAACTCATCCACCTTCACCACCTCTTCTCCCTGCAACCGCACCACCCCACTGCCCTCCCTCTCATTCACACACATGTACTCTGTCTTACTCCTACTGACTTACATTCCCTTTCTCTCCAGCACGTACCTTTACTTCTCCAGGCTCTTCTCAACCTGCTCCCTACTCTCCTACAGATGGTCACCTCTTTCCTCAGCCTGGCTTCCACTACTCTTTCCCATAACTTCTTGGTGTGATTGATCAACTTAATACCCCTGTAGTTACTGCAGGTCCTAATCCCAATCCTGTTTTTCTTACTACTTTCTTCTTGCTGGAATATTCAAACCAGCACATCTGATACCATCAACCATGCACTTATTTGACATTCTGAAGTTTGATGTGAACATTACCTGAACCATAACCTCTAGACCTGTATCTGCATGATTTGCATTGTGCTGCAAAAATATGATAGGCTAATTGGACAAATGCTTGAAAGTAAAGGCGTTCCTAATAATTGCATGTAGAGTGTACTCAACACAATTACAATCTCTGTGAGTTCAAAAGAAATTCATTATGAAAGCGATAAACATCAAAAAAATTGTATTAACATAGTCTTTCCATAGGAATAATTTAGGGTCTCAACTGGCTTTTGTGCTGGTGTGTTTTTGGTCACATGGAACAGAAGCAGATTACATAAGGTTTTTCACATCATTTTCATTATGACCTGTTTGAATCTGGCTTTTGAGGAAAATGACAGAAATGCCAAAAGCACCACACTGCCTGCATTATTATGTGAAAGTAAAAAGTTCATTTATGCCTCATATATGTATTTTTAATATCCTACAAATGTGTTCACTGATGGAAAATATATTAGATCACCTGCTTTTCTTTACAATAGGCTTTTTGTTGTTTTAAGCAGCGGGCATTTCTTTAGACTTGCACTTCATTTGTGTACTATTTAGCCAATGCTTGCGCAAGCCCTAAAACCCATATGGCATGTTTTAATGTTGTAATGAGAGAGGGCCTCTGGTGAGGCATTACTTTCAGTGTTTGAAGGAACGTTGATACTCTCTGCTTTCCCTCAGCCGGCTCAGTGGCTTCAGCTCGTCTATATTAAGACGGAAACTGTAAACAGCATGCCTTTCTGTTCTGCACACAGCCTGGAGCAGCATATTGAAATAAAGCACCACTGCCTTGGTCACATGATCCAAATCATTCATTCTTATCTGATCTAGGCTCAGTTGGGGAAAGGGAATGATAAAATGGTTGAGCTAATCTCTGATTCTCTGTATGACCTTTTGATGCCATTTGGGCCACACTCAAACATAACACTCATTGTCACACATTGTTCTGGCAGCAGCGACAGATGGTTGAAGGTTGCCACTACTTGATTGGTGGAGGAGGCAGTGTTGGTGCAGGAGTGGAGGACATGTTGGAGATAACTAGTTAATTTGCCAAGCAACAACAAGAAGCTGCTGTCCTGTATTGTTTTTTTGAATAATGATGTCTGCACACATACAAAAGAAGAGACATTCAACGTAAAACCGGCATGCTTTACTATAGTATGGTATGCCATTCTATGGTAAACTACAACATATCATACTATACTGTAACTCTAATTCCAAAAAAGTGGGGACTGGGTAAACCGTAAATAAAAAACAGAATGCAATGATTTGCAAATCTCATAAACCTATATTTTATTCACAATAGAACAGAGAAAACATATTAAATGTTTAAGCTGAGAAAATGTAAAATTTCAAGGAAAAAAATCATTTTGAATTTGATGGCTGCAGCACATCCCCAAAAAATAATTATTCACATTTTATTGTGTTAATTTCATTTTAAATGGAAGTGATATTAAAATTGAACAATTGGACAATATTTCGCAACTAATTCGCTTCATTGACAACAGGTAAGTTAGATGATTGGGTATAAATAGTGTATCTCAGAAAGGCAGAGTCTCTCAGAAGTAATGGGAAGAGCTTCACCAATCTGTGAAAAGATTGTGTCTACAAATTGTGGAAAAATTTCCGAATAATATTCCCCAACATAAATTTGCAAAACAGTTGTATATCTAATCATTTGTGGAACATAATATCATTAAAAGTTTCAGAGAATCTGGAGAAATCCCTGTGCACAAGGGACAAGTGTGAAAATCAATAATGGATGCTCATGATCTTCGGGCCCACAGGCAGCACTGTATTTAAAACTGTGAACATAGTTTACTATGGCATCCACAAATGCAGGCTAAATTCTCTATCATGCAAAGAAGAAGTCATGTGTATACATAAACATGATCGTTACATTCTATTTTTATTTACATTTTGCACAGTGAAATTGGGGTTCCAGCTATGCTATACTACACTATATTTTACTAGATAATGCTATGCCCTCTGTTTCATGGTAGTATGGTACAATTTTGAGCACTACTTTAATACAGTACACTATACAGATTTACACTATACATCCTATACTACAGGACTACTATATAGGACATAGTTTTTAGCTTAAGGACAGGATCTATAGCTACATCCTTTCATTCTGATCTATACAGTATACTATACAATGCTGTGCTATACTACAGATATTGGATATAGCCTATAATGTGGATGCATAGTATCCTGTCATAATACTTTATACTATATAATAATTTTTTTTGCTGTACTATATAATATTGTATAATGCTGTAACAATTGTTAGGATTTATCTTGCTACGCCATGCTGTGCTGTGCTGAGCTGTGCTATACTATACTATACTATACTATACTATACTATACTATACTATACTATACTGTTATGTACTGTAAAGTATAAAGTTTTCAGGATCTTTTGTAATTCATTGATTTTAATTTAGTTTCCCTCTTGTTTACCAAAAACAGGAGAGGTGGGCCAGCTGAAGGATAAATGTCGCTCATTGATGGATGAGTGTCAGAGTCTGAGAAACGACAACCAGCATCTTGCTGAGAAACTGCAGCTGCTGGAACAGCACAGGTGAGTGGCCATGACGCCCATCAATCAAACAACTGCCAGAAATCAGTCAACCAAGAAACACAATCTTTCCTAATTGTGTTATTTCACAAGCCTGTTTAATAAATGCTATGTATAACAGTGTGTGTGGGAGGAAGGTGGTTTGGAATAACAATATTCTAGTAACCAGTAACAGTATCATGTCATATTTATCTTACTTCGCTCTGCATCCCCCAGTGATCAGTGAAGGGAGCGAAGCCGTTTCACTTGGTATAGTTCATCTGCTCACGGTTAAACATCATATGCATCAGATAGACATGCTTTTAATAAGCACAGATGGTTGTGTGTTATATACAGACGGATGTGACACCTTTTTTTTCGATGTTTTGATAAGTGCACCAAAATGGTGTTCATAAAAATAAAATTAGCATAAGTTTATGCTTAGAATAAAAAAAAATCCTGTCATTTTAGCTTGTGTAAGATAGCTGTCTACTTTAACAGTGAAGATTGTGGATATTTCTTAGCACAACATAATTCTTTCAATAAATGTATCAGGTATTTTGATAGATAGCTATAATGGTAAAGAATTGTTACATTTATGTAACGTAAACAGGTTGTTTTTTTAGCCTACCAGCTTAATAGATCATGATTGTTAATGATAATATGATGATAATATTGGGTCATCTGCTTTCCTTTCCATATTCCTCGGCACACAAAGAAATCTTTGCTACTAGCTGTGCTGGTTTTGCCCAGAAATGCCTTATGTTACAGAAAGAAAAAAACAAATACAAGTTACGATTAAACACACTGTGTGGGGACAACAAGGAGTCAAATTCCTTCATGCAGTTCTGTCAAAGCTCTTACTATAAAGACATGAAACACTAAACAGTGTTCCTCATGTTAGATGTAATGCTTATGGGGAGAGACGAGAGAATTTAGGAGCTGTCTACAATCACTCTGAAACGATTGCTTTGACTTTCCTTTTCATCGCTCTAAAACAACTTTAAAAAAGAAATATTTCCAGTGACATTTTTTCCTCAGAATCTTTCTTTGGTTGCAATTCATCTTTGTTCAACAGGACGAAGTATACAATAGCAGAACGAAAGAACACTGATGTTATTTGAAGGTCAACTAATATTTGCTGACAGCTACAGAAACAGAAGCTATGTTGTCTTTCATCATTCTATTGTGCCTTCCATTAGCATTCGACTCATCAAACTAACCACGATGAACACACTATTCTTCGCTTCCTAGACTTTCAGTGCTCCATAACTATGGTGTTTGATGGATTTGCTCAGTTCTAGACAGTGGTGGAAAGGGTACAAAAGACAGGATAGTGGAAAAGTACTTCTATTGTAGTAATATGTCAGTTGACAGATGTAAGAGTCATTTGAGTAAAAGTTGTCTGGTAAAAAATTATGCAACTAAGCGATTGAGCTATGCTGAAATAAAAGCCACCTTATATCTACAGTATATAAAAGATATTAGCATTAGTTGGCTAGAAAACTAGCGAAAAATGTGTGTCTTTTTGTAGCTTGTGTTAATTAATACATCCTTCATAGCTACATAGCAAAGATGCCTCTTTACACATTATCCTCAGCATTACATAAGGGTGTTGCAGAAGTTTATTACATTTTTTGTTTAATATCAAACATTAAACTGGCGATGAAAGTGTGTTTCGTTCTGTAAAATGGCAACTATTCTAGCTCATTTGGCAAGCTAACCCTTTGGCTTACCCATTTGTATCTCTGCAGGTTGGATGCCAAGCAGTGAAATGCTGATATATCCACAGGTTTTGGCTTCAATTTTAAAAATTATTATTGCACTGTTTAATTTGAAGCATTAAAAACTAAAGATAACTGAATCGTTTTGCTGCCCACACTGTCTCAGATGTTGCTGCAGAATGAGCATTTAGTGCATAAAGTGTAGACCATTGAGAGGAAACCACTTTATTTGGAGAGGGTCTCGAATTTTTTTTTCGTTGTAACAGTGAAAAAAATGAATGTAAACATATTATGGTTCAAATTTCCCAATATAGTACCATTACAATGAACCACATACTGTAATATTGTAATGAGAGTATGTTGGGTTTTTTTTTTTTCCCACCCCTGGTTGAAGCCTCAGTGAGATGTGTAGCAGACATATCCTTGAGATCTCTGGCTGATTTATTGCTCTGTTCCTGCAGTAACACTATTCGGAGTGCAGGAGTTCAGGAATGTTTAGGATGGCGGCTTAGAGGCTTAGGTCATGTGACTGAATTACCATTCTGTTATCCTTAAGCAGGACTGACCACCCAGCTGCACTACATACTGAGAAAAAAGTGTTCAGGCATCGTGGACTATTGGGAAACCGAATTAGATCCTGTTTCTTTTTTATTGTTCTAATATATGAACATCATTCATATATTCATACATCATTTTTTCTATTTGATCTATTTCGAAAAAGTACTCTAAAGAAACTAAAGATGTAAAATACTGTAAAAATACTTGGAGGCATTAAATTTCCCCTTCACATGAGACATGTTCCAGCAAGACAATGCCCCTGTTCACTAAGCCAGCTCCATGAAAACATGCTTTACATCGGTTGGAGTGGAACATCTTGAGTGTCCTGCTATAGATCTCAACTCTATTGAGCACCTTTATGATGAGCTGGAACACTGATTGCACCCCAGGCTTTTTTTTCCACCCTACATCAGTACCTGACTGTACTAACACACTTTAGAGAGCAAAAGACACTTAAATATTCTAAGAATGCTAAAGAAAAAAAAAGATATGAAAACTAACAATAATCTACTACATTTTCAAGCAGCACCACACAATGGATTTCTTGCAAAAGCCTGTACTTTTGGGAAACTTATGGTAGTCAATCACAAACAAGATGGTTAAAATATTTAGTCATGTTGTCAGTATGAAGGTGCACAGTTTCAGTATTTCCTGGTGTAAACTACGGTTTGGATTACAAAGATTGAAAATACACAAGGCTAAATTTCTTCTGTATGACATCTATGAATTTCAACAGCACAAATAAACACATTACTGTATGTGGGATATTGATTACAAGAGACCAAATACGATTTACACTTTTACTGTACTGTACTAAAGTTCCTTCGTTTCCTTGTTGTTACAGTTTTTTTCCAGTTGCTTTGAAGCGTTTCTCAGATCAGAAATGAAATTCTGAAAACTACTTATTCAACCTCCACATCATTTAGTCATTTGTGCTCATCATAAGAACATTTGTTGTTGCTTTGATCAAATTGCGGATGCTTTTGCACATTTATTATTATATGTATATAATAATAAATGTGCAAAAGCATCCGCAATTTGATCAAAGCAACAACAAATGTTCTTATGATGAGCACAAATGACTAATCGATCGTGTACAAGTGTCTACTTTCTCCTACATTATCAGTTGTTTATTTGATGTTGATCAAAATATTTTATACTGGTTCCCCCTGTAGAGTCTCAACCCCCAAAACATCTCAGCATCAGTTCATTGCATAAGTCATTGAATGCAAAATGGTTAAACCAGTTGTCATCATCTGTCATTTAAAATTTCTATTAAACTTTTTTTGGTAAATGTGTTGAATTGATAAATTGTGCAGATGAATCTTGAATGTCACTAATGAAGGAGAGTGAACAGCATCAGATCAACCAATGATCAACCAGTTTTCTAAAAAAGGTAAAAGGTGAATCTTGTGAACATTCAACTGGAGAGTGTATACAGACAGAGCAAAACACAGAATTATAAATTCTGAAAACTAATGAAGAACTAAGAAACAAACAAACACTAATACAGTACAGTAAAAAGGTGAATCCTGTCCGGTCTCTTGCAATCAATATAAATCAAATATGCAATCAAATAAATAAATAAATTTGTGCTGCTGATATTCATAGATGCCAAACAGAAGGAAGTCAAATTTTGTGCATTTTCAGTCACTGTGATCCAAACCATAGTTTATATATAAAAAAAAAAATCCTGAAACTGTGCACCATCATACTGACAACATGACTAAACATTTTGATGATTTTGTTTGTGAACAATGACAAAGTGACTTTTCATTCTGATAGGAATGATATGTTTATTGACACAAATACTTACTTTTGAGAGATAAACTAAGGATTTTGAGAAAAGTACTGGCTTTTGCAAGAAATCCAATGTATTGTGCTGTTTGTACACATTGTTTTGAGAAATGCACTTACTGCTTTGCAAATATTAAGGGTGATTCGAGAAATGCTTCTAAGCAACTGAGAAAAACTGTAATCGATTTTCAGAAATTATAATTCTCCGTTTTGCTCTGTCTATAAATGCTCGCAAATTGAAGGTTCATGAGATTCACCTTTGACCTATTTTCGAAGCACTAGCTGATGACTGGTTGATTTGATGCCATACATCATTCGTGAATTTCATCTGCACAATGAATTAATTTAAGACACATTTACAATAAAGTTTAATAGAAATGTGAAGAAGAGAATCTTGAATTCTTGAAAGACAACTGGTTTAACAATTTTGCAAACAATGACATGCAATAGCAACTTAATGCTTAGATGTTTTGAGGGTTGAGACTATTTAGGTGACCAGTATAATATATTTTCATCAACATGACATGAACTATTGATAATGTAGGAAACAGCAGACCATTGTACACATTCAATTAATCAAGTGTACCAAAGCATTTGCAATTTGTACAAAGCAGTGAAAATGCTTTTATGATGTGCACAAGTGACTACATGATGTGGAGGCTACTTTTACAACTACTTTTAAGAATTTCATTTCTGATCTAATTTTCATGTTTGAGGTTTCATTACCCACTACATTCCTCCATTCACTCTTGCCACTCTTCTCCACCCACTCCACCCTGCCTGCACTTTATTTTCACTTCTCTAACACACTCTCCATTACTTTCGCCATGGCTTGCTCATCAGGGATAAATACACATCGTTCACCTCAACTGTTAAATTCTGTAAAGCTGCTTTGAGGCAATGTCTTGACTTGACTACATTAAACTGAAAAAGTGCTCCACTGCCTCCTATTCTCTACCCTTAGAGAAGAGCAGGACAGTCTGAAGGTGGATGAGGAGCAGGCAGTGAAGTCTGAAATCTACATGAGCATATTACAGACGGAACAGATGGATCGGGTGGAGCCGTGTCTCCAGAAGAACTCGAGCGAGAACAAAGCTGTAAATCCTGAGGAGAAAATTGAGGATCTATATGAGGTGTTCACTCTCCAAGACCAGCTAAAACAGGCTGAGGAAAGAGCATCCCAGGTCCAGAGGGAGGTATGACACAACCCTGAAATACAATTGTATGCAAAAAAAAAAAAGAGAAGAAATCTCAAGGTTATGGCAGTTTAAACCTCCGTTTGTCTTCTTTTCTCAGTGTGAGGGGTTGAAAGGAGAACTTCTTGAGCTGCAAGGACTTTACGAGAGCAGTCAGAAGGAAAGGGCCGAACTGGAGGCGGAGCTACATCGCTGTAGGGCAGAGCTTAATAGGCTGGCAGGAAGGAAGGCACAGGTAAGTGCTTAATGAATGCTTATTCATAATATGGTTCATCCCTTAGATTAGATGTAGTCAACATAGTTTTTCTTGCTTAGGATAAAATTGACAAAATTGATAAAATTGAAAAAGTGATACCGCTGAATAAGAAACATTCCTCAGTGCAATATTCAATGCTGACATGCGTCTTGTTTGTACGCACGTGATAACAGTCATCTGTGAAGGCTCTCTCTCAAAACGTCTGTTTGAACCACTTCATCGTTGAAAGTGCGTTTGTCTCAGCTCGATCAGCTGGCCACCTTTTCACACACATTGATCGTGAGCTTTATGTGTTCTGTCTCAGCTTGTCCCCTTGTGTGTGCTTTAATAGTCTAACAATGTCCTCAATTTTAAGAAGTTTCAACCTGACCTGTTTGACTTTAAAACTAAATTTCCTTGTCGTTTACGTTATGTCATTAGTGTGTATTAACTTTTGCTCTCAAATACCCAAGTGGAAGCCCAGAGCTTTCTTCTTGCACATGTTGTACCTGGGTTTTGTCTAATATACTGATATCCCCCCCTTATAACGAAATATACTATACTAATGCTTGTGTACCAATGTGCACTAAAATAATGGCCACTCATTGGATTCCTTAACTCCGATCGGATTCCTGATTTTCAAATTCAGTATCTAATCCCATGAAAGACATTTTGTCTGTCCAGTCTGAGTACTCTGTCTCACATCACTCGCTCGCCTTACATTGTGCTAGTGTGATCATTTCTAACCTGCTTACACTGTGATGCTCTCAGGGTTTCTCTGCTAGCATGTACTAATGATACAGTGTGCACAAAGACCTTTAGATGGCCTTTGACTTTAGATGATTGCTGGAATGAGTGTGAGGTTTTCGTCTTGTGAATTAACCATCACTGGCATGTTCTAATAGCAGTGTTTTTTTTCTGTTCTCCCTTTCCTGTGGTCTGCCATCGCTTCCTTTTGTTGCTTTTTAATCATTGTGTGACCCCCACACCCTGCACTCAACACACACACACACACACACACACACACACACACACACACACACCTCTCTAATATCAAATCTTAAATTAATTTAATGTTACCTTATAAACTTATCTATCTATCTATCTATCTATCTATCTATCTATCTATCTATCTATCTATCTATCTATCTATCTATCTATCTATCTATCTATCTATATCTGTCTGTCTGTCTGTCTGTCTGTCTGTCTCTCACTCTCTCTCTTTCTCTGTCAATCTCTCTATTTGTCCATCACCTCATTCCCTCTTTCTCTGCACACATTATATATATTTTGTATGTGTTGTAAACCTGATGTTCATGATGGATTTTTTTTTCTTCATGTTTTGTATCTTGCATGCCATCTCTCATCTCATTTTGTTTCTCTCTCACCACCTCATCCATCCCTTCTTCCTTCCTCCCCTCATCTGTCCCTGCGGTCTTTGTGTTTTCCCCCTCTCAGAACTCCTGTCCTCCATCTGAGTCCCCTGTTCTCTCCATACCCTTCATAGGAATGGTTGTAATAATGGCGCTGATATGGTGCTGCTGGACGGAGCTCATGTCCTAAAGAGGGAAAGGTACGGCACTTTGCCTTTTCTTTCTCTATGATCTCAATCGCAATTTGACTTCTGGACATCCGAACTCAGGAAATGAATGATGTTTAGTTAATAATGAATGGACATTCAGATTTATTGCAGCGTAAATCTTGAATGCTGCATTGTGTTGTTGGATTATTTTGGATGTGCACATTGTTTCACAACCATGATGAGCATATGTAGCTGTCTGGGAAAAACGTCTTTGCATTTTGGGTAACAGTCAAAAATAATCAAAAGTATTAAATTGTTTTCTATCATACTTTTACACCTCATATTTACGAAGCCATAAACACATTTCACTACAAAAAGACATGGAAATGTAATGTACCTTTTAATCTTGTTTTGACTTTCTTCCAAAGAAACACTCCTCCTGTTGGGTAAGGAGCCAGTTTAATAAACATATAACCTGTTTGGCAAATTAATGAAATGAGTGTGTTAAGTTGATGAGTGTAATTTTCTCACACAGGGAATGATTTGACTTTTCTGTAAAAATGTTTTATAAAATATATATATATATATATATATATATATATATATATATATATATATACCCTTTAGTCAGTACTTAGTTGAAGCACCTTTCGCAGCAATTACAGCCTAAAGTCTTTTTGGGTATGACACAACAAGCTTTGCCCACCTGGATTGTAGTGTGTGCCTCAAGGTGTAGAAACATCTCAGCAATGATGATAGAAGTTGGGAGGCACCTGAGCTCATTTTCAAGTGTTGTTGCGGAGGGTCTGAATAATTATGTACATATGATATTTCAGGATTTTTTTATTGTATAGAATTTACAGACATTTCTAGAATTCTGCTTTCACTTTGGCACGTTGGCATTATGGGGTACGGAGAGTAGATCAATGGAAAAAAATGAACGATTGTAGTATCAGACAATCAACAAAATTTAAAAGGGAAGGAGGTCTGAATACTTTCTGAATGCACCGTGGATGTTAGATTTCCAAAAGTTACTTCTGCAACAGCAAATGAAAAAGTTTGTAAGATGTTTGTGTGTTAATTAAGAAGGCAGTGTATTACATAATGAACTGTCTTCAGGTTTCCTCCAATCAGCTCATAAACAGTTGTATTAGTGTGTGAAGTTAAAAGTCAAAAAACAAAAAGAACGTTTAGAGGACCTTAGTTTTTTTACTGAGAAGAAACAATTTATTGGTTATGGGGTCCAGATTTCTATAGTAACTTTTTCCTTTTTTTCTTTTTTCCTTTTTTTTTTTTTTTGGAGATGTTCCTCTATTTTCTTCTTCTGCATGTTCTTTCCAATTTGGTCATCTATCCATTCCCACCAGCCAGCTCTCCTAGATGCCTACATGCCCCAGCTAATGACTAGGAAGGCCAAAGACTCCTATGAATGCTTTTTTTCAAGAGGTCTTAGGTCTTAGAGCATTAAATAAAAGGCCTTCACCCTCAAAATGAAAGATGCTAGCAGACAATAGCAGAGTTAAATCAAAGTTGGAAAATAGAAACACTAAAAGATCAAACCCTAAAGAATTTCTAGCAATAACCAGTTTTATGTATTCTGTTTATGTTTTAGGACTGTTAGCCACTTATATATTCAATATGGAAATGGAAGCCATCCTGCTGCTTTTTCTCTTGATCTCCCGTTGAGCTGGCTTTGGTGTGATAAAATCGCAGCGGACAGAAATGTCTTGCCTCTGGCCAATCTGCTCCATACTGCGTCTAAAACCTGGACTAAAGATATAAACCACCGTGAAAACTTTTCAAGCGATGACCTGCGCCTGAACCAGGGGTGAACGCTGATTGTGATGAATGCGGTACAGCTCGAACTCTGGGCCTGAAACATTCAAGAAAAAAGATTTATGCAAGTATTATAGGTGTAGATCTCTTGCAGTGCAGTTGTCACCCTGGGTGAGAAGAGAATTAATGGCGCATGTGTCGTGTTCACCCTGAGACCTGTAGAGATTAGGGGTATTGTCAAAAATGTGATACAACAATTATTTCAACATTACTGAGCAGTCCGGGCCAACCTGAGGGTATGACTCACATACAGAGAGAGAAAAAAAAAACACTGTTTGTTTACAGTCATTTCTAGGTCATTGCTCTCAGCTGTCTATATCTCCACAGGTGACACAGGGGAGAATATATTTAGCTCTTTTATGTCCACGCATTTTGAAGAGTCGTCATTTTTGAAAGGGTTTGAAATGCTGAGCTTCAATGTGAATGTACAGGAAATGTAACTATTTAAAACTTTAGTGGTTCTTTTCTGAGCTGGAGATTATTATTATTTTTTTTTTATGAAAATATGGTGAGAAGTTAATATTTAGTAACCACAAATTTAAGTATATAATCATATTATTATATTGTGGCCAATTATTGTGCAAATATTGAGCCCATGAGTTAATATGTTGAATGTGGATTGCTATATTTAGAACATGGCCTTTTAACAATTACATAAAAAAGCATTTCACATTGAGAATTTGCTAAATAGTACGCAGTAATTTTTTTTTAACCACAATTGGTCCTCTTGCAATCAAGAACAAGTTCGAAATAATCCATGAAGGTTTTGGAAGATACCAACATTACATCTTAAACTTTCTTGTGACTCTGAGGTGGGAATACACCCTGGACTGGAGACTACTCACACACACACATTCACACCAAGGAGCAATTTAGCATTGCTAATCTGCCTACATGCATTTTTGTGAACTGGGTGACGAAAGCCAGACAACCTGGAGGAAACCTATGTAGACAATTTACACAAACAGTAACCTAATCCCCAGATTGAACCAGAGACCGTGGGGTTGTGAGGCAGAAACATTAATTGTTATACTGGGTTCTTTGGATGAATAATGGTTTTATCATCCTTAATGAAAAATCTCAATCAGAGAAGTTAACACAAAAGTGTTCAAGCTTCCCCAAGATGAAAAAAACTTTCAGAGTGGTAGATCTTAGAGTTCTGATTAGAATATAAAACAATGCCTTGATATAAAGTCCAAAATTCACCAGCTCTTTCTAGCCAGCTCATATTATCATATAACCACTAACAACCACAGAATATTCCCCTTTTATACTATAAGTAGCTGTGTAAAATTCTTTCTTCACATATAGAGGGCTTAGAGGACAGGGTTAGGCCAAGATACAGCGCCCCTGAAGCACAGAAGGTTAAGGACCTTGCTCAAGGGCCTGAGAGTGACAGCTTGGTGATGCTGGGGATTGAACCACCAACCTTCCTAATGACAACATAAAAGAAGTTTGTTTGAAATCTTTGCAAATTTATTACAAATAAAAAATGAATAAAATCACATGTGCATAAGTTTTCAAAGCCTTTGCCATGACACTCACATTTGAGCTCAGATTTGTAAAGGCACACACCTGTCTATATAAGTCCAAGGAATTGTCTGTAGACCCCTGAGTATTGTATCAAGGCACAGATCTGAGAAAGGGTACAGAAACATTTCTGCAGTATTAAAGGTCCCAATGAGCATAGTGGACTCCATTGTCCATAAATGGAAAAAGATTGGAACCTTCCTAGAGCAGGCTGCCCAGCCAAACTGAGCGAAAAAGGCCTTATTCAGGGATGTGAGTAAGAACGCGATGGTCACTCTGAAAGAGCTCCAGCATTTCTCTGTGGAGAGAGGAGAACCTTCCAGAAGAGAACCATCTCTGCAGCACTCCAGCAATCAGGCCTGTATGGTAGAGTGGCCAGATAGAAACCAGGCACCGCTCATCACCTGGCCAATACCATCCCTACAGTGAAGCATGGTGGTGGCAGAATCATGGTGTGGGGATGCTTTTCAGTGGCAGGACCTGGGAGACTAGTTGGGATCGAGGGAAAGATGAATGCAGCAATGTACAGAGACGTCCTTGATGAAAACCTGCTGCAGAGCACTCTGGATCTTAGACTGGAACGACGGTTCATCTTCCAACAGGACAACGATCCTAAGCACACAGCCAAGATAACAAAGGAGTGGCTACGGGACGACTCTGTGAATGTCCTTGAGTGGCTCAGCCAGAGCCCAGACTTGAACCCAATTGAACATCTCAGGAGAAATCTAAAATTGGCTGTGCACAGAACCTCCCCATCCAACCTGATAGAGCTTGAGAGGTTCTGCACAGAAGAATGGAAGAAATTGCCCAAAAATAGGTGTGTCAATCTTGTGGCATCAAACTCAAAAAAACTTGAGGCTGTCATTGGTGCCAAAGGCGCTTCATCAAAGTATTGAACAAAGGCTGTGAATACTTATGTACAGATTTTCTAAATGTTTTTTTATTTTGAATAAATTTGCTAATAATTCAAACACACTTATTTCACGTTGTCATTATGGGCTATTGTTTGTAGAATTTTGAGGAAAATAATAAATGTAATCTATTTTGGAATGAGGCTGCACCATAACAAAATGTGGAAAAAGTGAAGCGATGTGAACACTTTCCAGATGCACTGTACCACACAAAGAAAAGTGCTATCTGCCCTTTTCCACATACATTATATGAGCTCCCAGACTCCCATGAATGCCAGGGTGTCACTCTGATGGACAGCTTAGGGAGGTTGTACAATCCGTTCCACCCAGATGCTACCCGCTATGCATTTTTCGCTTTAAACTTTACACAACAGAGCCACAAATTTTGATTTCAGGAACAACAACTATAACAACTTCAACATGGACAATGTTGAAAAGAATGACTAAAAATGATACACAGACCTCTTCGCTTAGAACCCTTAACTATCCAAACAACACAGAACCGAAATTGATCCAATGTCCTCCAAACCATACTTTGCATGCATACAAATGAAATGCATGCAAATAAAATAAAGGTTAAATCTAATAGTCTAATAGTCTGTGACAGAGGCTTTTCGTTCTAAATTGATTTTTTTTACATAAACAAAAGCTGATCTGTTTTTACATATAAATAAAATCATAGATGCACCTTTATCCACAAACGAATTGAGAAATAATCATGTGACATTACACCTCTAAATGAATCTCTTCTTTCTGTTGATCCTAGGAACGAGAGGGAGACTGGAACCTTGTTATGCTTGTTGCTGTGGCAGCGGCAGCCGTTTTGCTCGTGCCGAGTTTGACCCGAGTGTTTGCTTGAGTCTGGCCAGGAAGTGACCTCCATCAGGTCAATGTCCCATATCCACTTGCCTGCTTACCCTCCCTGTGGTACATATTCATGGATGCGCACCCACCCAAACACACACAGATCAACTTCCATAATCATGCCTTTTTCTGGACTTCATCTGAAACAGACTGTACAGTCCCAGTGGAGAAAAAACCCCATCACAATCACATGTGCTGCTTCAGTTTCTTGCTTCTGGTTGTGTCTGCTTTCACCTTCAAACCCTTTCTACTCTCGTATCTCTCGCTTTGAACACAGTCTCTGGCTTAAGCCGTGCTGCTTTTAAGATGTGCTGTGACAGCATGTGATATATGATACTCAAATTCTTCCAATCCTTTCGAATATTAGCTTGATGTTTTATTTTTGAGATATTTTTATGTTTAGCTAGTTTTAACACTAGAGCAATTTTCTCTTCTAAAGCATGCATTAGACAGTTTAACCAGCACCGATGTTAAATGTAAATGTTCTATACCTAACTGTGGGATCGCTCAAGTTTATAAGGCTTGAAGAATATATATATATATATATATATATATATATATATATATATATATATA
>JAAIIK010000017.1:10455592-10468827 GCA_014706435.1 Silurus glanis | reverse complement strand
ATATATATATATATATATATATATATATATATATATATATATATATATATATATTTTCTTCTCTAAACTTACAGCTCAAAAGGTTGTTCGTTATGACAGCAAAATCATTCAGACCGTAGCAAGAGATAACAATTGAACATAATTCACTATACAATTTTAACACTGACAGTACACTGTATGATACACTATTCTTAAACTGATGGTCATAAATATTATATGTTGGATATATTTACGTTCCAGAAAACCCCGCTATATTTGAAAATCCGCGATAACTTGACGGTACTGTGCTCTCATTCACCCCGAAATGGTGGCCAACAGCAGCAAAACTCTTGTCACTGCGAAGCATGTCCAGAAGTTCAATCTTTTCTTGGAGTCGTTGTCTTCCTCTTCTGCCGCTTAGTTTCGTTAAGAGAAGCTGTTGATGGTGCAAGTTTTGGGGTCATTTTACTCTACATTACAGATACTGTATAAATTCACTACAGTAATACAGTAACGTTTCACTAAACAACAAGTTGTATCCGCAATAGTCAGATAGTTATGTTCCATAAGAGAACCCGCGATATTGCCGATGCACGATGTCCGATCTGCAATATAACGAGGGACCTGTATATAAATAGAGATGTGTGTGTGTAATCAGTATGATGTGATGAACTTAAACAAGACTAAAGTATAAAATAGAAGGTTATTTTTGTAAAAAATCTGAAATGTAGTGAATACAAAAACATGGTTATTTTAGCTCTATATGCCATTCATGTGCATTTCAAAAGAAGAAGAAAAAAGTCTGGATGATGAAATTAATAGTGTATATTCTTGCGAACAACAAACTTTTTATTAATTGAATACTTGTGCCATCACACCACTGTTTCCTGCCCAAAAGAGCTAACAAAATTTCAAGGATTACAACAGCTCTACATATGATATTTTACATTCATTTATCTGGGGCCTGTTGTGTACCAACATGAGAACCAAAGAAATGTCATTAAATTTGAATACTTGTAGGTAAGAACCTGCAGAACAAGTGAACGAGCAGGATATGAAGCGTCTCAACACCAGATACTTGGCAGCATTATTTCAGAGATAGCACGATAAAGAGATGTGTAGCATTAAAACAGTAGCTTTTTCTCAAATAGGCAGCTTCAAAAGGTTCCTCAAGAGTTTGTTAAATACATAGTGTTTTTCTGTTCAGAAATCATGTAGACTTGGCTCAGTGAATTATACCTAATAATTGTAATATATCTTCATATTTTTTTATGTAGATATCTTTTGTTGCTGCTTCATCCTGATTAGGTGGATCCAAAGCCAACTCAGGAATACTGGGAATAAAGTGGGAATACACCCTGAATGGTACTCTAGTCCATCCCAGGGCACTATACAAACACTCATTCATACTAAGTGGTTATTATTATTTTAACATGGCTAATCTTCCTACTGGCATGTTTTAGAAGGTTGGGAGAAACCTGGGAACCTGGAGAAAACCCACACATGCAGGAAGCATAATTCTGGATTGAAGTGTGACCCTGCAGAGGCACCAGCATGCTACACTTATACAGTATACTAATTTTACATATAGAACCTATATAGATTCTACATAGACATGAGCACAGTATTAGGTATCTCACAATCAACTGTTAGTTTTGCCTGATTATTTGCACTACTGTTTAGATTCTGACTACATTTCTTTAGCTTTGTACTTGCGTTCTGAAATAATGATAAAAACAAATCGAATCTCACTTAATTTGAGAAAACCAGCTGTTATGAAAACTTTGGTTATTTTGCCTTTTTCCAGACTGCAAAATGGAATGTGCTTCATTGCCAAGAGTGTTGTTTTGTCCATTGTGTAGCACAGTGTTCCCAGGATAAAACCCGGATTTACAACTTTACCTTGTCCATTAATATTTGTTCAAATGATATCGGGAATTTTATTCACCTATTCACAGCCATAAATAACATTTTAAAACATAAAAATAACATTACATTTTGAAATATTTAAAATAAATATATTTGGATGTAAAATAGATACGTAGCACAAATGTTTTTTATTTTAGGTATGCTGCTTCATTAAGTAACAGATTTTTTAATTTTTAAAAAAAATTTTTTTTTTTTTTTTTTTTAATATTTTTCAAAACCCTTTGTAGGGTTCCCAAAAAGAACAAATGTAGAGAACCTCTAAGACTGCATTTGATGAGTACTGCCACAAAGCTCAGTGGTGGCTTCACATTAGTTAGGCAAATACCCACTCACTCACTCACTCACTCACTCACTCACTCACTCACTCACTCACTCACTCACTCACTCACTCACCCACCCACCCACCCACCCACTCACTCACTCAACCACTCACTCACTCACCCCATACATTTCCTTTCTTGGTTCCTACAACTAAAATGTCCCTTTTTATCCAAAAGAAGCAAACTTTTAAGAAGCTGAAGCCATAAATACATAATATTATCTTGAACAATTCAGCAGGACATGGTTAGTAAATGGGGTTGAGTTTCCCAAAAGCATTGCATCATCATTAATTGTAAGAGTCTTATAAACATTATATACATTACAGCACATTTATATTATTTATTTGCCTATCCCAGCAAAGTTAGGAAACTGGGGTTAAGAGAAGAAGCAGAGAGGATTAAGGGCCTTGCTCAAGGTCCCAACAGTGGCAGCTCGGTGGTGCGGGGGCTTTAACTCCAGGCCTTCTGTTTAGTAACTCAGAGTCTTAAACGTCTTCCCACTATTTTTTTGTTTTGGACAGAAGGAGCATTGTATTGTACACTATCTCTATCCCGATTGAAACAGCCATTACTTTACAGTACTTTTCGCAAACTCTGGCTTGGAAATTTTATCTTTAAAGCACTAACTGCCTTTCGAATCAACCTCGTTCTAATCAAAATACAGTGGCTGTATTTTAAAGTGCTATAATGTTATTGATGATTCAAATCACAGTATAGTATCTATTCGATAACTGCTGCCAGCGTTATAATGTCTTTTATACTACAGCACTGTACACAGATCGGTTTTGACTGGTCACAGACAAAAAGTCAAGATGGCTTTTACTGTTATTCCAACGATATCAAATACAGTACACAGTGAAACAAAGCAACGTTATCCCAGGACCAAGCTGCTACATAATACAACATAAATTGTCATGACACAAAACACAAAGCTCAGCTAGAACACTATATAAAATATGTAAAAAATGAAATAAAATCAATCCAAGACAGTGAGAGATAAACATTGCAGCACCCATCAGTACAGTAGATGTCAATAGAATAATAATTACTGGTACATGCATGTGCATGTAAATCAATCGAAATGACTCACTCTAATAGTAGCAACTAACAGACGTGTTGATATGGTCAAGCGTTCTGTAACAATATGTTTATTTAGTTTTTTATTTTAAAAAGGAGACTCCAGTATCAGTGTTCAAGCTGTAGTTTAAAATTTCATACCCAGTGTTGTTTCTCAGTCATTTGAAAAGCTGTTTCACTTCAAGAAGGTGAAAAAGAGATTCTTTATAGCTGCTTTAACATAAGCGATAACAGGATCTAACTTGATTTAGTGTAAACTGCATAATAACGAGGCAATTTATGTTGTTGAATTGTTGTGGTATATAAAACATAGACATGCTGTTATTAGAAGAAAATCGAATTCATGGTGGTGATATTAATTCAATGGATTCTTTATCTAAACTTTCTTAACTTCTTAAGAAATTGATCAATAAACCATTTCATACTGTACAAAAAACTCTTCCATAACTGACTATTGATTACAAACGAAATGGCCTCAATGCTGATGTGCAGCTGAAGAAAAAAAGAAAAGAAAATGAAATAAGTTTACGTGTGTTTCTCCTGTACATGGTTTATCTACAGTGTGCCTAAGTTGCTATACAGTGCTGTCTTCCAGGATCCTGTCTTTAGACCTCTAATGCAGCTGAACGTGTACCGATCCGCTAATATTCTGATTTTATAATGCATGCTTCACAGTAAACACTTCTTTTTTCTATCAAAAATGTGGTAGTTGTGTGTACCGTATTCGAATAAAAATATCCATAGGTATGCAGCTTTAGTGGGATATACTGTGAACATGAAGCCTTCAAATCTTCCTTACAACAGCAGAGATATTTGGGATTTTTGTAGAATTTTTTTGTTCGGAATAAAACGAACATGGATGAGGGTCTGCAGTGAATGCTTTGCGAATGTTTGCACGTTTCTCACCGTGGATTTGACCCCCCCCCCCCCGGAAAACGTGAAGCGCAGCATGAGTTTCTTTGCATTTTCTGACAATTTTGCATTTCCTGCAACAATCATTTACTATTGTTTGACTAATTTGTTTTCGTTCTGTTCTGTATTGTTAACTGTTAGCGTTAAACATTTCTTTTAATAGTCTGCTAGGTTCCAGGTATATGTGTGTGGTACAATTTCAGAAGCACTGGGTATTTATTTTTTCAGTCATTTTTACAGCGTTTGACTAAATCTACTATCTTGTAAAAACCGCAGAAAGTTCAACAAGTGACTGTTGTTTAAAGAATCAAAAAAGTAGCATTTTTTTTTCTTAATTAAGTTATAGTACAGTATACAATAGCATTTGCTTTGGATCACTCTACATCCAGACCTATATGTATGTTGAATTTCAAATCCAAATTTTATTCGTCACATAGCGTTCCAATTCATCATGTTTAATAGGTTTGAGGTCAGAGCTCTATAGCAGGCCACTGAAGATTTTTCACTCAAATCCAATCATTGCCATGCGGGAGCAAGTTTGGGTCTCAAAAGCCAAAGGCATCCTGTACAGTTGTCCAGAGATGGAAAAAGTACACACATCCTTCACTCAATTAGACGTACAGATACTCATGATTTAAAAGACTTTAAATGTTTGGGCTCTGACATGTACTTAAGTAAAAAGTAGCCATTACTACTACATGTTTTAGTGTCACGCTGGTAACTGGACCTCACTTCATATTAATATATGAATACAAAACAAATTAAAATTTGTGTTACCTAATGAATGAATCTACGCTTGACAACCACCATATAGAATACAAGCAGAGAAAAGATGATCAGGTGATCAGGAAACTCTCTGTTCTCAGTCATGTTTACGTCGTGTCTCATGCACGTTAAACACATACTTCTTGTTGCCTTCTGCTTTGTTCATAGTTAGCTGCATAGACTAGGCTACGTCTGTGGTGCATGATAGCCAGAAAATGATACACCATTGGTAGGTTTAAAAAAAAAAGCTGCACAATGACAAAGAAAATATGGGCTGAAAACGGCACACAATGAGAAAAAGAAATATTGATCATGTCACCAAATAGATGAAAACTAACATAATGAGGCTGGTTTGAAAATGTAAGAAGTAGAAATTATTGATATTTGTGTAAAAATAAGTTCATGAGTGAAAGTAAAAAGTTATTGAAGTAAAGTACTGATACGAGAAAAATCTACTATCTAGTACTAAAAATCTAGTATTTGTACATCGTTACTTCCCATCTGTACATTTGTCTGCCTCCAACTTTCTGGTAACAGTTTGGAGAAGAACCACATATGAAATCTTTGCAATAAAATCTAAAATCTTTCCAAAAGTATTTTGCCAAAATAACTACCCTGTACTTTTGATTTTGTACGCCGCACATACCTGGTTAATACCTAGAACATGGGACATTGCAAAGAAAAGCTTTCTATATTGAAATTTCTTTACTTTACTGATGAGTTTAAAATATAAGAGAAATATTATCTGCTGAAAAATTTGACTCTCGAGTAATTCATTTGAGTTACAGCAATACAATCGTATTACTAACAATCACACCTTAGAACTTCTTAACCAGTTTCTTATCATTGGTTTTTACAAGTTCCTGGATATTTATATGAATGTCTGTTCTCTCACCTTTTAGGACCAATTTCTTCCAGTACATTGAAATATACTTTCTTCCATCTTGTAACGTAAATAAAAGTGTTGTATTAAAATGGGTTTGGTTTAGTAGGACAAAAAAATTGTCAATCATTTCAGTCAGTAATCGATTGAAATTCGAACGTTTATGGTGTTTTTTAATGTGCACATGTGACTCTGTGGAGATGCTGTTGAATGTCTGTGTGTCACCCAGTTTCATTAAACTGTACTGTACAGTGTCTATTTGTGTAAGAAATGCTTAAAAATGATGTATTTTGGTATTCTAACTGTACATTTTGTAAATGATTTAAAAGAAATAAAGTAGTTTATCCATGTAGTCTTATTTTCCTATGCTAATGACCTATATTATTATGTACACTACACGTATGTGAGGACACTGAGCAGTTACAGGCTGAATTTATTTATTTGTTTTTTGTTTGTTTGCCTTTTAAAGGTTGGAATTTGCAGTATCAGCGGTAAGGTTTTTAGAGTTGCCAGATTGTGTCTCTCAAATCCACTTGGTTTAGATATAAAATACCTTGTACTACTATGTATATTTTAGCCAGGATTTAGCACTTTCTCTATAGTTATAGATAGTTTATTATTTATTATGTTTATTGCTATTATTTCTTATTGTCTTTAGATAGAAAATAGTTAGTCTTGGGCAACCTAAAATGTTATTAATTCTGATTCTTTTTCTAACTTAAATCTGTGTTTCACAATGGGAATCACTTTGGGCGTGACCATCTACGAAAGCTCCTATGACACCATGTCTGTGACAGACATGTCGACCTGTGACTAGGCTCTGCCCCACCTTTATCAGTCAGGTTGCCCCTTACAACGTCATTTGCGTTTTCTTCCCGTGAGGGACTGTCGCTAAACAAGTGGGCCATCATCATCACAGTCTTATAGGATCGTGATAAGTGACATGCTGACGCTATTCTGGGCCAGCGAGCTGGCTCTGTGAGGCGAATTTGAAATCTGATTGGTTAAAGAAACAGACCCATTGCTAATTCTGTAAAGCTGCTTTGAGACAATGTCTGTTGTGAAAAGCGCTATAGAAATAAACTTGACTTGACTTGACCCATTTCTAATATAGTTTAAGGTACATTGGCCAGCACTACTGATTCTGAAGGCCCTGGGCAGATAAGATTGACATTTCAGCACATGGAGGCTGAAATCTGATTGGACAAAAGTGCAGCCAAGAGAAACGCTACGAAATGAAGAGAATAAACTGTTGGGAATAAATTAATACAATTTCTTGGAACAAATATCAGAATGTAGGTTGTAAATGTAGGTCAGTGCTTCTGATAGTGTTTAGGCCAGCAGAGAAAGCTTTGCTGGCCCTGACTGCCCGCCACTAAATAGAACTTATTATCAATGATTAAGTATACGTGAAATACAAGGCATAGATTTAATGAATGTAAATACAGTATGATAATCATCTTTTTGCTCCATTTTTCTTCAAAATGCCTTTGGAGAAGAAAATAGCATCCTTACAGACTGAACAAACATTGTTCAATCAAAGTACAAATAGCATAAAATCACAATAAATGAGAATAAGTTTGGTAATTGGTTTAAGTGAAAGTGGTAAACATTTATGATTACCATGTATGGTGTTTGGAGGAAACACGACATAAAGCCAGAAGAGCATTACAGCCTTGAAAAACTTAAAAAAACAGTTTAAATTCAAGAATACAGCTGCATGTCTGCGTATTTGTGAGTAATTGTAATAGTCTTCACCGGATCACTTATAATATGCTATTAATGAGCTCTTGTATGTGTATATGTAATGCATTGCTCAACACTAATAGTCATCCTGGAGCTATTTGAAGATAGCCCTCCCATCTAATAATGGCTCATAAGGCCAAAAACTGAGATGGATCTGAGCCAAAAGTATTATGTGATAAGGCTTGTATAAAAAAAGCGATGAGAACATCGAAGATCTCAATGAATAAGTTCATTACAGCGTTTTTGGGAATGTTCTAGCTAAATCATCTCTCCTTATTTTAGCTCCATGTTTATTGCCACCATCGCTCTGTACTCTCAATGACCTGATCTGGTGATATCATTTGATTTTCCTCACTGCTGAGGATTTACTTCCAGACCTCGGCTAGAGACTCCATTAACATGCCGAGATAATAAGTCAGAAGGATGACTTTATACTACAATACTTGGGAGTGCCTAAGGGTTATTTTTAGACTGTGTGTCATGGAGTGGAGACAATTAGCTTGTGCTTCACCTCTTATAAATATAAGTATGTGTGTGCTTGTATATGTGGTCAAACACTATATGAATACACACACTACAGTGGGTCCTTTTTTTCATAACTCTGAATCTCATCTTTTTAATGTTAAGTCATTGGGCACTCACAATTCTGTCTGGTTTTCCAATTTACAGACTTTAAACAACATCAGAGAACCTGGAATGTAGGATCCAATGTTTTATACAGGAGTTTATGTGACCTGGATGACTAAAAACAGGTTTCCAAGGGATGGTATTAATGAAGTCTTGTCTGTGTTTTGCATTAATAACAATCTGAAGCGATTCTTTTACTAACAAAAACAAAATATTCCATGACTAAGCCATAAAACAGTTCTTTGGTTTGCATCTTTATTGGGTTTGGTGACTCCTTTAAGGTTCTATGAAGATCCCTGTAAGATTTTTGGAATCAATAGACATCAAAATAATATATTTTTCCAAAATATGGGTTTATTTTTGGCTAAAAACCTAATAAATATATACAAGTCTTAATGGTTTTATCTTTCAAAATGTTCATTCTTAGAAAAACAGGCTAAATCTAAGTAAGTTTAGTGTCTTTGCTTTTCATCACTAGAGAAATCTTTAAATGTTTAATGAAGACCCTAATTAAATGTTTTTGTTTTTTTTCCAGAGAGGAGTCCAAATGCTGACACCGGAAACTCCTTTCAAAAAATGCCAGGAGTGTCTTGTAACAATCTGGGGGCAAACAACATTAATAACAACATAGAATTAAATAAAATGTAGTTGAAAGGCTACCATATTTGACATATATACTATTTAATGAATATTTAGAATAACCTCATACTGAGATTATGATTTGAAAATGTACGCCGGTTTTCGATGAGAGAACAAAATGAACAAAAAGACATCTCCTGTCACCACTGTCATAATGTGTAAGACAAAAAAAATGTATATTAAAACTTCCATAGAGTGAGCACAGGGGGCAGAGTCAGTCCTGCCCCAATAGGCCTGTGCTGGTTCTGCTTGCTTCCATTTTTGTCTTTTTTGTTGCAATAATAATTACATCTGAACAACCTGAATGCAGAATTCTGTGGTATAAGATTAATTTATTTAATACAAACCCTTCTGCTACATCTAGTAGAGCTCCTAATGTTTTACCTCTATGGCTATAAAGCTATATTTGATACCATAAACTAAGCTCTATGAAAAGCTGAGCACCTCAGCAGCTTTTCTTAGACATCCTTATCATTTAACCACGTCATACAAATTCACTCCCAGAGTCACAGTATGCCTAAAATACACAGTATACAACAGTGCTGTTTGGAAAGCGGATCTACATCGCCATAAATACAGAATTATATATAGAATATATAGATCATAAGCTAAAATAAAGGAACTGACTGACGTAATAATACAAAAGTGGATAAGGTGGCAAAGATGAGATCTCATGGTCCAGAATAAGATTGTTAAATGGGTTCCCACTATTAATATACAAATATTATGCCCAGGGATGTAACACTATGATTTTAGGCCAGATTTCACTGTTGCAGATAAAACTCATGTGATTAAACAAATTCTTTGTTTGAGCTGAGATCATTGGTCTTAGATGCACAGAAACAGGTAACAGGTAAACAACTTGTAGCGTTCCATCTCTAAGCAATTAGTAATTGGATGGGTGGCTCAAATCATTTGAAAAACCTTTATGTAAATACCTCGATTGGTCTGCCTATACCTTGTGCACATGCCAAGCACAGTGTTCTAAATATTTTCCTATGTTTTATGCCGTGCTGCCCTTCTGCAGAACTTTCTACCAAATTTCTTTTGCATGTGAGCACACGTGACTAAAGATGGCCAATAACAAGATTCTGGCAGCTTCGTAAAAATATTGATTCAAATCTCAGAGCGATGAGTGATGTTATGACCATCATCTAGAAAATAAGACGGTGGAATAGAATTAGACCAAACTCAAGGAACAGCTTCAAATCCGGTTGCATCGAAACCTAAACAAAACGAATCGATAGGAAAAATGATCTTTATTACCTAAAAATCCCACTGAAGCGTGTTCTCTTAATGAAAGCTTATTTTCTGTACAAGCCTGCATCTCGCCGAATTGCTGACATAAGCAGAATATTTACATACGCAGGTCTATACTTAGAGGACTGTCATCGAACAGTATAATCTGACATTCATTGTCTAATGACACAATCTGGAGTGGAGATTGTATCAGGATCATCTCAAATAATGAGACTTAAAGAGTGTTACAAATGGCACTGTAATGTACAGTATAAACCAGTGCCTGCTGTGTAAAACTTTAAATATCTCTAAAATTTTTGCAGTACCATTATCTTCATCGTATGATCGAAAAGTCGAAGCGTCGTAACTTGAGGACTATAAAATTGGTATTGTTTTTCACATTGTTTACTTGATCTCAAGTTTAAATCCCAGTTTATGTCATTTGCCATTGAATTTTCCTTCTTTTTTTATTATGCTCTAGTGCATGAAGTAATTAAACTGGACCACCTTTGCTATAAGATTGTGCGGTCATTTGCTTTTCCTGGCCTCGATTGTTTAAAGAATGAGTGAGGTGGAGTGGTGGGGAATTTACAACAACGAGAAACTCCAGCCTCCCCTGCGCCCAATTTAGTGCCGCCTAAAAATATGAAGCGTCCCAACTGCAGCGGGGGTCCAGAGGGGGTCCAATCACCACCGCCGGGGTGTGCGTGGGCCAATCCAACCCCGGGTGTGTATCTGTACTCACTTTGGAGAGATCTCCTCTAACCCCCCCCGATTCTCTCCATCCCACCGCTTCTATATGGTCATGATGACAGGGGCATGCCGAGAAGTCCAGCCGAGTGACGCGAGCGCTCTCTCTCTCTCTCTCTCTCTCTCTCTCTCGCGTGTGTGTGTGTGTGTGTGTGTGTGTGTGTGAGTGTGTGTTTTTTTTTTAACAAGCACCTCTTTCGGCCCTCGCTTTATTTAACCACTCGAGTGGATCCCGGGGGCCATTAGTGCGTCTCTCCACGTCGCCGCGCGCGCAGCTCTCCTCCCGTTCCTCGTTTTCTGTTCAACACGTTTATTTTATTTTTTTGCTGGAAAATTTAGAGACGTGATTCTTAGTTTAAAGGTTTATGGTTGGTAAAAAAAAAAAAAAAAAAAAAAAAAAGTATATATAATTGAGAACCAAGTTACGGCGCAGGGACGAAGCAAGAAGTCGGGAGCGCTACCGCACATTGCCGTCTTCCTGATTCCCCTTTATTGCTTGCAACTTTTTTCCCGACTTATATCATTTTGTTTCTGTTCCTTTTCCTTTTTGGCACTGCCTGGCACTGCCCTGCTGTTTCTCCGCCTGCGGTGAAGTTTCACACACACACACACATACACACACCCGCGCGCGCCCGGGACGCACGGACTGCCTGCAACTATAAAAACCAGAAGGAGGAAAAAAAAATCATGATGAGTAACAACGCGTACTACGATCACCATCAGCAGCAGCAGCAGCAGTTTCAGCCGCCGCCGCCGCAGTACTACTACCAGGACGGCGAGGACGGAGGCGGAGACGAGGAGATGCCCGCCACCGAGAAAGACCTGGCCGAGGACGCGCCGTGGAAGAAGATCCAGCAGAACACGTTCACCCGATGGTGCAACGAGCACCTGAAATGCGTGAACAAGAAGATCGTGGACCTGCAGAAAGACCTGAGCGATGGCCTCAAGCTTATCGGTCTCCTCGAGGTGCTCAGCCAGAAGAAGATGTACAGGAAGTACCACGCCAGGCCCAACTTCAGACAAATGAAACTGGAGAACGTGTCCGTAGCGCTGGAGTTCCTGGAAAGGGAGCACATCAAGCTGGTTTCAATAGGTAAAGCCACTTTCCTTTACTGGGTCTGGGTAGAACTTCTGCACATGGAGTATGAGTGTGAATCGGTTCGTGCTGCCAACTCTTTCGAGTGAGTCGAGCGCGAATTGATTCCCAAGCCATAAGCCATAAAAACAGTTTTTGTACACAAAAATAAATTAGTTCTACATTTTCTTTGTAATAATACTTTGGCATGTCATACATTTAAAGTATGAATAACCTTGTTAACATTGAGTTGCACCACTCATACTACAAAATTATACATTTATTCCTGGTATTGGCACATACAATTTGGTAATTTTGTTTCATTAAAAAAATACTTTTTCTAAATTCTTACCTCGAAAATATTTCTAAGGGAGTAAATCAACCAAATACAACACTGCCTTCATTCAGTTTGACTCATTTAAACTAATTTAAAAAGAGTCGACTCCTGAATATGACTCATAACAATCATCACTGCTGGAACTAGGAGGAAGAAAGCCATTCATGTAACAGCCATGCATGTCTAAAAGCACATGTGTAAAGCTGTTTGTGGTGATCAGTCCTCTCCACATTGTGCTTTTATATTGTTTTTTAAATTAATAGGGGATTATGAGGGAGTATGGGACTCAGCATGCTAGTAGGCTTTTAACAAATCACGTGTGTTGAACGTGGGGTTTGGCTGTATCCAGATGTGGCAGATGTGACTTTGTGAGTTTCAATGAATCAGAGTTGTAGCGTCTTACATCGAGGAATACTGTCCCATCAAGAGTTTTTTGAAGGGCCTTTTTTTTGACATATCACAGTAATACATGATATATATGTGTATATAATTTATTACTGTGATATGTAAAAAAAAATGCCGTTTGGGAAAAAAAAAAAAAAAAAAAGGCATTTAAGCATTTAATTGTTGCCAGATTTGTTGAATCTTCACTCGGCTGCCTATTTATCGTGCAAGTTATTAAACAAGACATCTGCGAGAAAGTATAGTTAACAAATTTATCATGCAATAACGATTCGCTTCTGACACATTTAGTTTGCATGTTTGTAATTTTGCGGAGTGACATAGACGGATCCATCATATTAACACTGGTGCAAAAGTTGTATTTCGATGGTATCATTATGTCGAAATCTGCGTGTTGTGTTAGTTCTGATTTATAAGACAAACAACACTAAGCAACATAAGCAACAGTTTATTCTTGTGCATGACTGACACTATGTAGTGGATTGTTGTGCAGATGCACGTTTACATGACACACACACACACACACACACACACACACACACACACACACACACA
>JAAIIK010000017.1:10439353-10453318 GCA_014706435.1 Silurus glanis | reverse complement strand
TGTAGTGAGAATCGAGCAGTGAGCTAACTTTTATAAGTTCCTTTCTATTTTGCATTAAAAGGTGTGTTGTATTTAGATAGAGATGGCGTTGGTGCTCAATTAAGCAAGTAGATTTGTAGATGTAGCATAATAGGTTGTGTCTTATGGTTACTGTAAATGTATATGCTTTCCTCACGTCTGTATGAAATTTCTGTTTTTGATTTTGATTTTCATCCACTTCCTGTGAACATGCTGGTTTTATCATCTTCCAAATTTGACTATCTTTGGCTTTCAGGGGTGAAAGCCTTGATTACAGCATAGAATACTGTAAAGCGTTCTTTACTTCAGCACAGTTTTATGATCTTATCCCTCTCATACACCACATTGCCAGATTATTAGGTACACAGATCTAAGAGCATTATGCACCTCAAATAGATTATGGAACATACATTTGCCAAGGGTATTTGGATGGCTGCAAACAGCCGTAAGTTTAGAGATGGAGGGTTAGAAGGGTTAGATATGCCGCTATATAGTATCTAGCTTGTAGCAGCCTATGAAAATATTTGGACACATTCAACAGTTCAGAAAAGGTCACATCAAGTCTTGATGATGTGACTTCCGCAGCTGTGGAAGTAGAAACAATTTAAGCATTTTGTCATTAGCCAAATGATATACTGATGGTATTGGTTTAAATGACCTGCATTAGATCTTTTCTGAAGTGGGTGATTGATGCTGAGACAGCTGAACTCTAGGCTCTATCCTCTGACAGGTGCTGGAAATAGAGCCCAGGCTTAAATGAGTGTGGTGGAGAGGGGGACAAGACTAAGAAAGGGGGAGAAATGGATTGCATGGCTAAAAGGTTACTTAAGTAGCAGCCATGATTTCTAGGAAATGTTGAACCAATAAGCTGACATCAGGGCTCTCATTTTGGAATGTGAAAATTTTTGCGAAAGTGCGGACCTTTGAAATGGAATATCTGTTACTGAGATTTTCTTCTCTTTCGAATTTTAAATATAATTTAGGCATTCATATTTGGTGTCCAAAGTCTAAATACGACATGTAAAAAATACTTGTCAATTCTTTGTACCTTGAAACGAGCATGGCTGCTTAGAGAACTGCTAATAAGAAATAACAACATTACTAATTACAATGATAATAATGATTATTATTATTGGTGGTATACTTATTATTGTAGTAGTAAAATCCAGACACAGTGCTGAGGGATTTTGTGATGATGACAAATTAGATACCATTGCATGACATTGTCGAAAACCGTTACTTTTCTCTTCTTCAACTGTATCAGCTCCAGATCTCTTTGGGAAGCCTCAAAGCTGCCATTAAGACTAGTAGTTGAAAAAGACAATTAGTGAATTAATGACAGTATATTACTTAGGCACTGATTTTTTTCTCTCACTTTCTCTGTCTTGCTATATTATGTTAATGATTTATATTTATATAGCAGGTTATGATAACAGAGCCCTAATACCTTTGAATTATATTATCAGCAGGCAGAGTTTAGCTCAAATTCTATAATTCAATTAAACATTTATAGTTCAATTGGATCTTAACCATCTGTGCTTTTTAACGTTCTATGATGCTCCTAAAGTTTCACAATGCTTAATAAAACAGACACTGTCGAGTTTGTTAGCAAAATTTTTCTTATGAACAGATTTTTATAAACTTATGTATGATGGTTATGTTTTCCGAGGTCTCCCAGAGATAAACTTTTCCAGCCAGATAACTGTGTAGAAATAAACATGCTAATTAATTATTTTCACGTCAGTGACGGAGAAGCGTTAAGTGAGGTAGAAATGGCCACAGCAAACAGCTACGTAAACACATTTTTTTAAAGCCATTATGCTATTTGAAGCTAATTTAAGCTATAGTAAAGGGCAATAGGCTACTTTGCTTAGTCTGGTGAAACTATTACTGAGTCTTTGCTAGCTCAATCTAAAACTATAACCCTGTTTAACTTTAAGTGTTGACGATTTGGAGTCTAATACAACATGTGTAAAATAAATCTGCTAATCCATCCTGTTTCATTTAGAGTTAAGTGAAATATGAATGACCAGTAGAAAAACAACAGAGGTTAATTTGAAAGCATCCTGATGATGGCAAAAACTGACTCTGACTCTAAAAACAAATTCTTTAAACTATAATTTAGTTAGAGTTCAGTGCGTCATTTCAAAGCTTGATTCTGTAAGTTTCTCTGACTAGCTCAGAGACAGTTTAAGAATATAGCTTAGCATCTAGACTGATCTAGACTGATATACTGTAATTAGCATTAAGCCCCAACCCCCAATTTATATATAATATACAACCACTCGCCCTGTGTGCATGTTCACTCTCCTCTTCAGATAAAATAGTGTCTCTAATTGTTACCATGTGTCAGCTAGTCAGTTCAATGGAATGTTAGAGTGGAATGAAAACTCTCTCACACACACACACACACACACACACACACACACACACACACACAGTTTGATTGTCCTAGTGCTGTCTAATCTTCCCTTCCATCTTTCCTTCACAAATACTGATTACATGTTTCCATGTTTTGCTTTCTGCTCTGTGAAGTACTTAGCGTTCAGCCTACTGGAATATTACATAATTATTATACTGTATATTTACTTTGTTGATCGGATACTGTGTCGTAAAACAAAACCTAGTTACTTCACGGTGTACATTACAGCTGATGTATATGCACAGGCACTTTTTGAAATTCCCTCACATGATCAAACTGCTTTGTTTTTGGTGTGATTAAACTGTCAGCAAAGTGTACTGCAATCTTTTGTTCTTTTTGTTCCAAGAGTTAGATTTTTGCCCTGAGTTCTGGAGTTTTACATGCCAGCTGACTGCCTGCCCACTCTGAATTATCCATGCTCTGAGTTTTTAGTACAAAGCGGGGAAACCAGCAGGCAAGCACATGTAGAAGAGTTGAGAATAGAACTATATAAAGGTAAAGATGCTTTTTACTTGTCACATGTACATTACAGCATAGTGAAGTTCTTTCTTTACATATCTCAGCAATGGTGGGATGCTAGAGTCAGGGTGGGCCATGACATAGGGCCCCCAGAGCACAGAGGGTTAAAGGCCTTTCTCAGAAGCTTAAAGGTGGCAGTTTGGTGATCCTGGGGCTTGAACCCTCGACTTTCTAATCAGTAACTCATAGCCTTAACCACTGACCTACCACACCTCCCACTTTCCTGCATTATGTAGTGCAGTATATAGTATATATTATATGGGATTATAGTATATCAAATGTATTACATAACTATATAAGTATAAACCTCTGTGACTTTAATAAACAATCCTCAAAACATGACTGCATATATTTTTTTGTGTTATGATAAGTATACCATTGGGAAATTGGTGTGTAGCAAAGTTTCTGAAATGCTGTAGTCTGAAATGCTATAGTCAAGCGGTTGTGTTTTCCATAAAGCATTATAAAATGATTGTTTAAAATAAAGGCTAAAGTCCGTCATTCTTAAGCATGATCAACTACAAAGGGGAGGTGGTAGCTTAGTGCTTAAGACATTGGACTTTGCATCTGAAGGTCATGAGTTTAAATCCCATTTAAGCCAAAACCCTCACCAAGCTGCAACTCCTGGGCCCCTAACCAAGGATCTCAACCCCATAGCTGCTCATTTGTATAAATGCGATAAATGTAAGCCGCTGTGGATAAGGGCGTCTGCCAAATGCTAAAAATGTAAATTTAAAAATAACAACAATTATCAAGAATAACACTACATGATATCATGTGAAAAGATCATTACTGCCCCGTGCTTGATAATTTTTCCAATAACAAGTGATTCTGTGCTGTATTCCTTTTAAATCGCAGAAATTTACTAATACCTTTTGTCCATTTATACAAATATTACTACAAAGCCCTTCATCCTGAAGACTGCCAGCTTTATCCTTGATAGTTACACTGACACTGGATACTCCTTCCATATGCTAAATAAGCTTTTCCTGTAGAACCCCATAGAACATTCCACCATATCAACATTTCATAATTGTTCCCATAGACCATTTCACCATATCAACAGTGGAGTCAACAGTGGGAGGTTTTGCCATACAGTTCATTAGTGTAAAAATTATTGCCAGATCTGCAGTTATAGAAAATGATTTGATGACCTGTGACCAATCAGAATCGAGAATTTACTCATGCTGTGCTATAGATAGCTTTTGACTGTGCTACATTTGTGAAAATACACAGAGTAAGAGTCATACTGGTGACTATGTGACCTCTGCAGTGTGGCTGTGAATGCCAGTAGCCTGAGTGGACACCGTGGCAGTGTCCGGTGTCGACGGTATCAGGCACAGGCCGCTGTCAGCAGCAGCCTGATGATGTCATCGACTGGCTGACCCTGGGTTGCCAGAGGAATGCCTCCATCTTCCAGACATAAGCAGCAGACTGAGACATCTGCTAAACCTCCAAAGAGCAAAACAGGCATCTGAAGCAGAATATACAGAATGCCAGACAACATGTTAACAGAGTTTTTTTTTATTATTATTATTTTTTTAGAGATGTGTAACCATGTGTGTAAGTGTTTGTATGTGTTTGTGCAACAGCTGTTTG
Organism: Silurus glanis; assembly: GCA_014706435.1. NCBI lineage: Eukaryota > Metazoa > Chordata > Actinopteri > Siluriformes > Siluridae > Silurus > Silurus glanis. The sequence goes on along the minus strand of JAAIIK010000017.1, from coordinate 10,448,760 downwards.
ATTTACAGCACTCAATTTTGAGTGGTCCTGAAGTGCTTTGTGTATTTGACTCTTATTTGTGTTTCGCCGATGTAACTGAATCTGATGTTGGATGTGGAAAACACACTGATTAGTCTTAACCCTGGACTTGCATCATGTTCTCCTCATATCTTTCTCAGTGGTCGAAATCTATTACAGGAATGAAACTGAGAGGAGAATCCATGCTAAAGTGTCAGCATGACGGCTTGTATCCATCTGTGACTTGAACTAAACATGTCAGTGTGTGTGGGAGGGGAGGGGGGGGGTTTGCCTAGACTCAAGAGTGAAGAATCAGCAGCCTCAGCTTAAAATACTGTTTATCTTTTTCCCCTCCCTCCCTCCCTCCCTTCCTTTGTGTGTGTATATGTGTGTGTGTATCACCTCCTTTCTCAATGTGTGTGTATCCAGCATGAGTTTATGCTAAATGACCAGTAAAAGTCATTGTAAAAAACATACTGCATGCTGCTTTAAAAATCCAAATGCAGAATTGGATGCAAAAGTTTGTGCCTCCTCAATATAAAATTTAGCTTCATACTAACTTAAAGGTGTTTTTACAAATCCTAGTACAAACTGCAGCCTAGACCAAACCACCTTAAATAAACTCTTATCTTTATTAGCAAGTCCAGTAACATGTTTTAACTTTTGGATAAGGTATATATGGCAAAATTTTGGGTTCCCTGGTAGTCTAGTGGTTAGGATGCGGCGCTCTCACCGCTGCGGCCCGGGTTCGATCCCCGGTCAGGGAACCAACCCCAGCCATTAGGGTGGCACAAGCCAGTGCACTCTTAGTGCCGGTCCCAAGCCCGGATAAATGGGGAGGGTTGCGTTAGGAAGGGCATCCAGCGTAAAAACATGTGCCAAATCAAACATGCGGCTGATCCGCTGTGGCGACCCCAAATGGGAGAAGCCGAAAGGAAGTTTATATATGGCATAATTTCAGAGAAGGGGGTGTTCAAACCTTTACACCCTGTATCTGCTTCCATAATGATTAAGTGAGGATTCTACTTGGAAGCTAGGATAATCAGGATAGAGCAAATACTTCATATTTTAGACATGTATACTTACTCTGGCTCCTTAAGCCTCCACATTTTGGATTTGTTAGTTGTTTCTGGTTCTTGTTAGTGCTCATCCTCACTGCTGCTACTTCCACCTGTTGCTCATTCCAGCTTCCACATTTTAAGCCATTTGGATTCTTGAAACATTTAGTGATACAAGGTGCTTGTTCCTTAAATCACTCCAGTAGGTTTGCCAGGGTTTATTTCTAATTAGTCTAGCTTCAAAACCAAACATGAGAAATGTGTGTGCCCCATTGAACTTGTGTCCATTCCAAATTCTTGCAGAAAAAACTGTTTGGGATAGTTTCAGATCTTTTTTGTGTGGTGTTGAAGATGTACTTCATCAGCGGATGTGTTGTTGTGACCTGGCAACCCTACATGCTAGTTCTTTTGCTCTAAGGGATGAGTTGTAATTCCAATTTCAGGACTTGGTACTGTATGTTGTAAGCTGTAAAGAGTCTGAATTGATCACACAAACAGAAGAAGAGGTTTCATTCTTTGCATTTTATTCCATGTTGAAGGTTTCTATCAACAAACTGAAAAACAACTGGAACTGAAACTCACACGCACGCACACACTCACTCAACTGTGTGTTACTGAGCTGCTACAAATCTGAACTCAAACACACACTCATACTCATTTTGATTCGCACATATGCATGTCTTCAGCACAATCCATTTTATATTCATACTTTATTATTACTATATAACTGTTTAGATGCTGATTTGACTGCTGCTCTTGCTGTTTTGCACAACCTTTTGTTTTACATTTTGTGTTTATTTACAAGTACACTCTTGTATACAGTTCTTTTTTGCACATTGTACTGTATAACACATTATACAGTAAGTTTACTGGCGGCGCTATTATGTTTATAATGTTATAATATTTTGTGTGTCTGTCCAACACTGTCTTGTTTTATCTGTCTGCGCTGTTTTTTGTCTCACTGTTTGCACTCGGTTGCACACGATGCACTTTATGTGGTGAGGACACTTACTTTAGTCCTTAACTCTGTGTTCTGTTATGTAGCTTTATGTTGTGTGATGCAGCTCTGTGTTGTTTACTGTAGCACCAGGGTCCTGGAGGAACGTTGTCTCATTTCACTATGTACTGTGTCAGCTATATATAGTGAAAATGATTTGACTCTTTCATTTCTTTCATTTCATCTCTTTCATTTTCAATCTTGACTTGATTGAAAATGGAAACCCAATGCACATATTAGGCATTTAGCTTAAACTTAAAGATGCCAGAAATGCTCATCTCTCCTTGTAAAATAAATTCATATCACTTAAACCTTAAACCCATTTATTAACTGTTGATAGAAATGTATCATAATACACAATAAAACATAATTAATCTTAGTGTTTTGATTGTATTTGAACTATTTCGATGTTTATCTCCAAAAGTAACTTTTTTTTTGGCATTTTTTGTTCATTGTTTGTACAGGAAGAAGATTTAATCAGAGTTCATTTTGTTTAAAACCACTTGAGGTGCAAGTAATTCTAATCTAACTGAATGTTAAAGCTCAAAATTATTACCATAATTAGTTATTTGTTTACTTGCTTTATTCTAACTTAAAGGACAATGATGGGATTTTTTTTTTAAATCAGCAAACTGTGCTAATAAGGTGGATTAGCTATGCTAAATTGCCCCAGCATCTGAAGGAATCTTTGAATGTGTGTGTGTGTGTGTGTGTGTGTGTGTGTGTGTGTGTGTGTGTTTGATGAGCTAGGTTAAATCCATGGTGTATTTCTGCCTTGTGCTCTGTGGTTAGACTCTAGCTCCACCAGGACCCTGACCAGGATAAAGTGGTTACTGAAATAACAATTTATGTGGTCACAGAAGACAGATAAAAAAAAAAATCAAACTGTTCATTCAGCATGAGAGATAAATATTTAAAAAATCTGAAAAACCTCAACTAATGCGTTCAATGACCATGACAAATGCTGTTGTTTCCACAACAAAAAATGGGTCAGATTAAGTGTAGTACAGATAAAAAATGCTGCTGTTTTAATATGAAATGCTGAAACGTCTTCCATGTGCGACCGAGACAAGGCACACTTTATGTCAGATTTTGAAGCTCCTACTGTGAGACATTTTTGGATTATAGTGGAGTGATTGCACATTGGGAGTTGACTTGAAGTTTTTGACCCCATCAGTTGTTGCTTGGTCAGGCCTGGTAACAGCTGTGACAGCAGCTGACTGGAAGAAGGGAGCGTCTGTCCCTGAGTGCCCTGAAGCCTTTTGACAAATTTCCAGTTTATTTCTGCTCCCTTATTGTTCATTCCTGCTCACTCAGCCCTTAGCTCACTTCACAGACTTCCAAGGGCCTGACTGGACTTTTCAATAAAACATAGTATGAAGTAAAACACAAGTGGCTATAGCAAGAAAACAACAAACTGCTTTTAAGATATAGTATCCTTTGTGGTTAATGTGGTTGCTTTTTGTGTGACACATGACGCACTGATGCTTTTGGGCCCGCTCACACTGCAGGCCCCCTGTGTCCTGAGGCAGTTATTCCAAACCGTTTATTCAGTGTTTACTTAGGAGTCAGGTTTTCCCCCGCTGTTTGTACTGAGAGGAAGACTAATTACCCCGAAATCTCGGTACGAGAGACGGCATTCACACCGGCCTTGACTTATAAACCCTTTTCTGCACAGATCATTCCTTTTTTTACTGCACCAAAATGAGTAAGTGCCAACACATTAGTGGGAGGCTAGTGTTAGATTTCCTGGTAATTGTGTGTAGACGTGTTGTACGGCTGAATTAGAATTTATCTGTTCCAATTTGAAACAATGGACCAGAGAGCTGCAACAAGTCAGGACTGGCTGATCTTGGTCATTTTCTTCTGACTTTTGAAATGAACTACAAAAATACAGAACCATTTGGAGAAGTGAATATAGCTGAAATTGGCAAATAAACACAAGCAAATCTGTTGCATTGTGTTATATAACTTGTAGTATGTATGTATGTATGTGTATGTATATAAATGCTGTATAATATTTAGGGCTGTCATGATTGACTATAACTAGTATAACACTACTAAGTTTAATATTGTTTTTTGAATTCTGCATTGTGATTGGTCAAAAGGTATTCATTAGGTTTCAATTGTACAATAGCAGCTTCAGCATTAGTTCTAATTGCAAGCTTGGAGCTCAGAGTTTCTGATGTCAGATTCCAGATTAAAAAGTTTTGAGTTTAAATCCCAGCCAAGCTGCTGCTCTTGGGCCCTTGAGCAAGGCCCTTAATCTTCAACTGTTCAGTTGTATATATGCAGTACTTGTAAGTCACCTCAAATAAGGGTGTCTAACATGCTTGATCTACTACATGATTGAGCTACATTTTTATTTTTATTTTAGTAACAGCTAATTCACAATAACTTGTATTCCGGACATTTTTGATGAGGAGATGAGGCGTCTGTTTTTCTTTTTTTTTCTTTTTCTTTTTAAAGAAGTCTCCAGTGCCTTTTTTTGGGGGGGTAAAAGGTGTGTAAAAGGTGTGTTAGGTGTGTTTTGACATGGGTAAATTTTTCAGAATTTTTTGGTGAAGCAAGCATTAAAAGAGAGAGAAAAAAAAAGCTGGTGAAAGAATGACCATTTATATCTGCTGTTACATGAAGAGAGACATTTTTCTATTTTTCTATTACTGATCAGAAGGTTCAAGCCTTACACCTTACGTATAACCAAGCTTCCACTCTTGGGGCCCTTGATCAAGGCCCTTAACCCTCTGTGCTTCAGGGGCGCTGTAACATGGCTGACTCTGCGCTCTGACCCCAGCTTCCTAACATTGCTGGGATATGTAAAGAAAGAATTTTACTGTGTTGTAAAGTACATGTGACACCTTTATATATAGTATATATAAGTATAAAGCACCTTTATTTCTTTATTGAATTATTTCTGCCTTTTTCTGCCTTTTTCACCTCAGACTTTTACTATTAAGAAGTTATTGAGTAGCAACTATGAATTATGTAGTGACGAGAGTGAAACTAATAAAAAAAGACTGGAGTTCGAAGGCTGAGGAATTCTCTGGGTTGCTAATAGCCCCTGATAGCTTTAGTAACACATCTGAAATACATCCAGCTGCTTTGCTAGTTCTTTGTGTGTGTGTCAGCTGTAAAGTGCACGTGTGGGTGTGTTTGTGTGTGTTAACTCTCTTGTCTTTGGTCATCACAGGTTGGACAGGAGCATGTGTCGCACTCTAAGAGACTGCTGGCTATGTGTGGCCTTATTAGGACATCACACACTGCACCTGTTTAGACACATGTGTCACACTGAATGATATAGGCGTGTGTGTGTGCATTTGTATACTTCCGTTACTGAGTGTGTGTTTGCATGTGCGAGTGCAATGGAGCGATGTTCTCCATTTGCTTTAGGCTATATTTGTCTTTCTTACCTTTCACTGTGTTGTGTAGATTGAGGCTGGGTCAGCGTTGTCGTGCTCACGTTCCACTATCATACTCTTTACATCTACAAGTGTTTATATAGGATGGACAATGATGAATGAAGTGCACTGTGAGAGGTCAGGCCTGTGACTCTCTTTTTCCCCTCCATCTCACAGAAAGACGGCCATTTTGGATGGCGGGTTGAGTGAGGGACGTTGTGCTGTTGGAAAAGAGTTTTTTTTTTTTAACCTTTAGTGACCCCAAACAATGGCACTGTGTTGTCTTCGATAGCTTTATTAATCAGCTGATGATTATTATTGCTTTCGTGACAGAATTTGATTGTTTTTTTCTTTCTTGGGATCTTTATGCCAAGGTTAAACCCACCACTATTTATAATTTAAGAAATATTAGTGCTACAATGGGTTCAGAGGAGTGGTTTTATCCTGAGCTTGAGTCTGTCTGCCGTTTCACATTTTCCCCCATGTCCATGTTGATTTCTTTCCGTCCTAGGTAGGCAGATTGGCTCTACCTGGGTATTTAATTGTGTGTTGGATTGGCACCACACAAACATTGCTAAAGTGGTTACTGAAGATATCTAAATGAAAAGCACATTATCTTTAAAACTTGGTAAAAGATCAAAGTTATGTCAATGTGTGTATGGCATTCTAAATCCAGATTAATGTGAGACATGAAATGTCCTAAACAGGAAGCACTAGTCCAACATGTGATGAAGGAATTGGTATCAATATTGGACATGCTCAAATACTCTGAGAACACATCAGGAGATCCATGTTTCCTCAATTTCTCTTTGGGTTCTTTCCAAAAGAACTGTTCCCAGCGACAAAACAGCTTCAACTTGCACATGCCTCGATTTACTTTTGGCAAGAGTTACAGTCCTACAGAAGTAAAAGTCGACCATGTTACCCTCACACTCCCTGTGGCTTTGAGACATCTCATAAATCCAGCTTGAAAAAAACATATATTTTACAGGAAGCAACAAAGAAACTTTACACAGAAAAATACTGCTTTTGTAAGTTACATTACAGTTACAAACTGCAAAGGTTTGCACACCCTTAGGTCAAAATAAGGCATAGAAAGGAATCTGAATAGAAGATATTTATAATCAAGGAGGTCATTAGTGCTTATTTGAAGCAAATGTTTTCATCCCCTCCCTTTTTTGTGTGTGACCTGAGCATCATTTAATAACTTCATTTGCCGTTATAATTTCCTACAAGCTCTTTTATATCCTCCGAGGAGCGTTTTCACCATAGCTCACACCCACTTGCGTTCTTTTTTGATGTATTGGTTTTAGCAGATGTCCTAAATTATGTTCTTCAGATCCTGACTGGAGTTAAAGGAAACAATCTCTTTTATATCAGTTTGTCACATTTTTTGATTGTTGACTCACATGTCTTCAGTTTTTCATATTATGATTTGCTCCTGGAGCTAAAGCACCTCTTCATTTGTTCATTTTATTGTTTCTGCAGGTGTATTTTCTCTCTTTGGTGGCTGTTTGTTTTTGTTGAACAGACATGTAATGAGATGATATAAGGGAGAAGAGATATAAGGTTATATAAGGTTGAAAATCTATAAAATGTCAGACGAATGTGTGGTTCTCTTGTTACTTTGTGTAGAATTGACCGTGTGTGTGTGTTTTGTTCCCGAAACACTTCCATTGTCTTTGGGAAACCCTGTGGAAAAAATTAGTTTTGGTGGCAGCTGGCCATGCTGTCGTCTTTTTCCTTTCCTCATCTTTTTTCTTCTTCTCCATTTTTTTTTTTTTTACTCTCTTCTGACAGAGAGATATGGTCATGTAATCACTTTTTCCTACCACAGTGAACTTTGCCTTTGGAATGGTGGAGGAATGTATATGCATGCGCGCACACACACACACACACACACACACACACACACACACACACACATATATACATACACCCATGGACATGGATTCGTTTGAGTGTTTATGGGTTCAGGATGTTTTGTCTGTGACCCTGTTAGCGTTTCTGTGGAGAAAGTCACATAACAGGAAACTTATTTCCCTTTGAATTGTGTGAAAACGAAATAAATGTGAAACAAGTGTTCTCTCACCGCTCTGTCCATCCATAACTCTTGAAATTCCTCTTCAAAAAATCTTTAGGAGAAGACCACACCTGCGACATTACTTTATCACCCTCCATGCTAACTTTTCCTATATTCTCCTATAAATCCTATAACTACTGTACATCTCTGCCCTTTACTCCCTGTCAAACATCTTCCACCCCACACCACCTCGCTACTCCACTTTATATCATATCTCCAGCTTCTGATGTAAAACAGAACTCCCAGAATCTTTCTTTCCTTTCTTATACAAAGCCCAAAGGACAAAGCAAGTTGATTTCCAGTATACCGTATTCTGTATTTCTCTTATTCCTCTAATAATAAGAAAAAAACGTTAGTTTGCTATATTACAGTAAAGAAATCAAATTTTGTATATTCTCCTAAAAATGCAAAATTATTGTCTACAACAGTTAAACACTTCCACTTCATTTGCATTGTAAATATAATAAACACTGCATAATAAGGTATACAATTATAACGTTTAAAGTAACAATAATAATAAAAAAAAATTCCTTAAAAAGTTTCCTTGTATTGTAAAATAAATTCCAAATCCAATTCCAACATTAAGGATTTGTTCCAGAACTTTTATCTGAAAACAGACTATCAGACATTATTATTATCGGACATGATTTATTTTTTGTAATCCACCAAAACCCACCATTTTTTTTTATGTTAACAGCCAGATAACTGTACAGGCCATCAGATAAGTGCCAAGTCTAATTATAATATATTTGGTTTATTGTATCATATATCGAAAGATTTTAGATATACACTATGATATTGACAACAGTATTGGAACACATGATTTTTCCAGGCAACCACAATTGTATAGGATATCTTTGGATGTTGTAGCATTACCTTTTCCCTTCTTTTGAACTTGGAGACCCAAACCTGTTCCAGCATGACAATGCCCATGTTCACAAAGCCAGCTCCATGAAGATATGTTTTACATGCGTTAGAGTGGAAAAACTTGCTGCTACAGAGCTCTGATCTCAAATTTTTTAAACATCTTTGAGATGAAATGGAACATTGACTGCACCCCAGGCCTCCCCACCTCATCTACATCAGTACCTGACTTTACTAAATCACTTGAGGCTGAATGAGAACAAATCTCCACAAGCACACTCCAAAATCTGGTGGAACATCTTCCCAGAAGAGTGGGGGTTACCACTCTGGAGATATTTAGATTTAGCCAGGTAATTTTTTGCAGTGTAATCATGATTTGCTTCACAACGCTGCCTGTAAATGTGGTGAACATTTATTTACAATCCTTAAATATTAACCAATGAAAAGCATGAATAGGTATAAATACAGTGAATAAAACTTACATAGACCCCATAGACACACCGTAAACACTGAAGGGTATCTTATCACTTTTGGAACAACATTCACACACTGTAGGAAACCCAGGCTCTACATGAGGTTTTTTTTGTGGGATAAGACGTGTGAAGAAGCGAGACCAGTAGAAGGGGAAAAAAAAGTATTTTAGAGAAAAATCTGTGCAATGATTCGAAAGTCTTCCAATAGACTGCACACTTCCCTGATCTTTTTAATTATCTATGCATTACTAGTTTTCTAACAATTTAGATGTCCCTTATTTAAAAACATTGACGATAAAGGTCATTATTCAAAAGCTTGCAGTGTTTAGGTCTTTCGGAGGAAACCTGGAGCTGTGAGTGATACATCAAAGAGGTTCTTTTCTGGAACTTGCCATCTGATCTCTAAACTGTGAGCCAGCTATGAGAGCAGATAGAGTCACAGTCCAAAAGAAATAAGTGAAGCTTAGATCTGTGGAGTGTGTGTGTGCGTGAATGTGTGTGTGTGTGTGTGTGTGTGTGTGTGTGTGTGTGTGTGTG
>JAAIIK010000017.1:10409485-10439013 GCA_014706435.1 Silurus glanis | reverse complement strand
TGTGTGTGTGTGTGTGTGTGTGTGTGTGTGTGTGTGTGTGTGTGAGAGTGTTTGCACGATGTCTTTCTTAAAAACAGCCCTGCACTTCTGAATGAGGTTATACATAATTTATATGCTTGTTTATACAAAGAAGACTTCATGCACCTATGCACTATATAATTCATGATACGATATTCTCTATTCGATATAAAACTGATATACAAGCATACAGAATGAGGACACATCCAGGATCCAGGTTGAGGCAATATGTATTAACATTACACTGGAATTGTTAGAAGTCCTAGAAGTCCATGCAAGGCTGTGAAAAAAGAACAAAGAATAAAAATACTGAAAATCATAGGCAATGAGTTAAATGATTAACAATCCAAACCTTGTGTGTGTGTGTGTGTGTGTGTGTGTGTGTGTGTGTGTGTGTGTGTACATTTTGTGCAGGTGAAATCTTAATTAAATATTAGTTAAAGTTATTAGTTAAATGTTAAGTGTAAACCCCTGGAATAAGTTTAATTGTTGCATATAATATAATATAATATAATATCATATAATATCATATAATATCATATAATATTAAAATAAGATTAGATTAGATTAGATTAGATTAGATAAAATAAGATTGAACTTTATTAACCCCAATGTATTCATTCTTTTGCCAGAAGCTGCTACAATGTGCAAATCATAAAAGATAAATGCACTGCTTTGTCTTATTTAAAACTTTGATTTTTATTTTAGACATAGATCACAGTAGACTTTGTAACAAAGCGTCTTCACAAAATTCTAAATGTAGATTATATCATGTTGTTCAAACGGGAGGGAACATTGACGGACATTAAAACTACCTGGGATGCCATGAGCAAGATTCTATGGGACTCAAATGATTTTAGTGCACACTCTGCTCTAATAGACCCTGTTCAACTAGGTAAGGGCTGTTCATTAGCCGATTAGTTGTAGCAAGTGTGTTCATGTAAGAAAAGTACTAAAATGTGCAATGCAAGCTGGTTGGCTGACCAGCAGGGAGTTGTCATAGGTAAAATAATAGTATACAGTAATGGTAGGAGTAATGGTGAATCAATCATGATGTTGATGTTAATAAATTAATTCAATAACCAACAATTCATTCATCCATCCATTCATTCATCCACCACCCCATCCGTTTATCCATCCATCTGTCCATCTATCCATGCACCGATCTATCCAGCCATTTATCAATTCGTCCAACCATCAGTCCATTCATCTTAAAAAAAAAAAGTGTATCCTAATCAGAGCTGCAGTTGATCCAGATCTGGGCAAGAGGTGGGAATACAACACGGATGGGACTGATGCAAATGGTCTTGAGTGAAATTAATTAAATGCATGGTGTATCAGTAAGTTCGTTTTTTTCTCCTTTCCCCAAAATCTCACTAGGTGGTGAATAAAATATACACTAAATTCAGTTGCAGTAACACATTACTGTTTTTGTACATGAAATCAGTTTGGCTGTATATTTCCAAAGCCCTGCATGAAATCCATGATCTCACCTAAACTGAGGCCCAAACCCTGCTCATTGGCATTGTGTAAAGCTGCTTTACTGCTGCGCTATACTACCACATGTTTAAATTTCAGTTATACAGTTATACTGTAGTTCCAGTCAGCGCCAACATCCTGGTTGCAATATAACACAAGTTACTTTACGTTAATACTCTGCAAATGAATCATGCTCAGTCTACTTATTTTGATCTAGTAATTGGAAATTTGAATTAAGGTCAGTGTAAGCACTGAAAAGGAGGGAGAGGAGAAAAGAGAGAGTGAACTATGTGTCGTATAAAGCATTTCACTGCATGTCGTACTGTGTATGTATGTGTATGTGACAAAAAAAATGTGATTTGATTTGATTTGAAATCACATTTTGATGGGAAAATTTAATAGTTTTTTAATGTGTGTTCAGGGTTCCGGTAATGGGTCGGTATCCTTTCCAGGGTGTACTCCTGCCAGTGTTCTCGGGCTAAGTTTCGAAACCAAATATAATTAACTGAAGATTGATTTCTGTACTTAGAATGATGAAACAATGCAGTCTTTACATCTGTATATTCTTCCTCTCTGTGTCTAACCACCAAGTGCAAAATACAAAGTTCAGAATGTCAAGTTTTTGCATTACACATTTTCTCCTTTTTCCTTTTGCCATTGGCAAAAAGAAATTATGTGCACATTACTCTTTCTGTGTGTGTATGTGTGTGTGTGTGTGTATGTAGGAGGAGGAGTTCTGAATGCTTCTAGAGTCAAAGTGTTATTGAACAAGTTGGCTTTTGTCTTTGCCTCCTCCAGGAGGATCATGGTGACTGTCCTGACTCCTACAGGCCTGAAGAAGCACATTGTTTGGTTGGTTGGTTGGTTATTTAGAGAAACAACTGACCATCTCTGTGGAGTGTGAAACAACCACACTGAAGGAGACAGTAGAGGAACTCACTTTTATAATACAAGTCTGTATCTGCGTCAGACCCGTTTCTCTTCCTGGTACTCTCTGAGATCGAGAGAGATATGGATAGAGTGATAGGAAAAAGAGGGAGAGGAGAAAAGAGAGAGTGAACTATGTGCCCTAGTGGAAGGACGAGTTTGACTCTTAAATTTGAAAATTGTGATTTGTTTTTCAGAAATAGATCACTTAATCTCTAATGGCTTCCTAGTATAGCACATAGTGAGCGCATGATGTTTTAAAGCAAGATGTTGATGCATCTCTAGGCACTCTTAAATTTCTATACTGTGTGTGTGTCTGTGTGGTGGAATTCCAGGAACATGGCATCAATCCCGCATGCAGTTCCCAGCAAGCACAGCAAACATGAGACATTTTATGAGACAAAAACGATTATTAAAAAAAATAAATAAACAGAATCAATACAGGATTCACTCAAATCAGAGCTAAGGAAATACGCAATTAGAATTAAATGATACAAATGCATTCAATTATTCTAAATTAAAAAAAAATAAAAATTCGAATAGGAACAAATAGATCAGAACTGATTCAAACACATTATGAAAAAAACTCAAAAAAGATCCAGTAAGAATGAACGAATTTTAATGAATGATTTAATATATAACAAGTAAATTATTAAAGTAAATAAAAACGAAGGCATTCAAACAAATACAAATATATGACTTACGTCTGAAAAAGACGAGGAACTCAAACAAATACATTCAAATGTTTTTTTTTTTTTTGCTACTCACACAGCAGTGAATGGGTCACATACATCAGAATGGAATTATATAACTAAGAAGAACTGATTGAAATGGATCAAAACTGCATAAACCTAAATGAATAGCACCAAATTATTTATATCGATTAAATGAAACGATGCACTCGATGATTCAAATAGATTAAAAATAGATTCGAACAAGGGCCAAGTGATTTAAATGTAATTCAACTGAACGATGGCTCATAAATAAGTGCAAATTTGAAATGTTTTACACAGGGTTTTTTCTTCATGGTACTGTTTTTTCTTCACAGAAGCACAGTCATCAACCGTTAAACAACAATCTTGATATATTTTATGTATTTTTTAAACCTGAACCCAGAACTGAAACATGTAACTAAATAGGACCAAATAGAAAGTCATCATAATAATCTGTCATTCAAGGTGGACATATTAATACAAGAAAAAAAGCAATGTGGTTGTGATAAAATGCAGTTTTTATGTATTTTACTGTAATCTGAATTTTTCTGCAATCAGCCATGGATACAAAAACGACGCTCCACATTATCACACTTCTTAATAATGTAATGAAAGAAAACTGGGTGTCATGTGTTGTGTTGACAAAAGTTAGTGGACCAGACTTGTTCCTACAGGTTGAATAGTGTGTGTGTGTTTGTGTGTATGTGTGTGTGTGTGTGTGTGTGTGTGTGTGTGTGTGAAATATGATTCTCCATTGCTTTTATCTAGACTTTGAGGCCTATGAATTTTGCCCAGATATAAGCTCGGTAACAAAAAAGAACTGTACAACAAGAAAGGTTTCTGTCTTTTAGTCAGGGTGCACATGCTTTGTGTGTGCGTGTGTGTTTTTTTTGTGTGTTTGTGTGTGTTTACTTGTTTGGCCACTTTTTAAAAAAACGAGCTACATTGTTCCTACGCAACAGGTTTTGTTAGGTTCAGCTCTGCTACAGCTGTAAAACAGCTGTGTTTTGTGAGCAGCAGTGTTTTTCATCACGTCTTTTTCCTACTTTATGAGATGGACGACTCATTCTCTCGCTTTTATCCGTTCTAATATGTCTTCTTCATTGAAGTAGATACTACAGTGTGTTTCAGCATGATCCAACTTTAGCCCATGCATAGCATACGTCTGATTACCACAGACAAGTATCTGAAAATGTTTCCTGCTGCTAGAAAAAAGAAAAGAAACAAGAAAATCTGTTTCCATACAGCATCTAATGGCAGTTAAAGTTCCTTCTATAAAGTTTTAAAATATGCAAGTACACTATATGGACAAAAGTATTGGGACACCAGACTTTTCCATCCATTTGTAGTTTTTCCCAAACTGTTACCACAAAGTTGGATGCACACAGTTGTACACGGGTTCTTTGAATTCGCTAGCATTGAATTTTCACTTCACTTGAACTAGGAAACCCAAACTTGTTCCAGCATGACTGTGCTTCTGTGAAGAAAAAACAGTACCATGAAGATCTGCTTTATATTAGTTGGATTTGAAGATCTTGAATTTTGTTTGGAAATCAGTGTCTTAGTGTTTGACTTTAGATCGGAAGTTCAGAAGTTTAAATCCCAGCAAGCTGCCACTGCTGGGCTCTTGAGCAAAGTCCTTAACCTTCAACTGCTCAGTTGCTCTGGATAAGGGCATCTGCCAAATGCTATGAATGTAAATATAATTGTAAATGAGTCGGCTGCTTTAGAGCTTTGACCTCGACCCTTGTGAACACCTTTGTTGATGCTGGCTTTATAGCTGAATAAGCACAAATTTCCACAAGCACACTCCAAACTCTAGAGGAACATCTTTCCAGAAAAGTGAAGGTTATTATTGCAGCAAATATTATAAGATTTTAAAGAAGCACATAATCTTGTAGTTAGGTGTCAACAATCTTTTGTTTATATAGTGTTTATAATGCAAATTGAATACGACAGCAAGTGCATCCCAGTCTAGACATGAGACAGACATTAAACTAGAGCTGTTTGTTGTTTTTGTAACCAGAGCAATAAAGTTAAAGTAAATAGTTAGAATCAGACTTGGTCAGAAATGTACAGTATATGGCGATTTATTTATGGTTTCTTTTCTGCATTATATATTTTTCAGCATCTCTTTTAACACTTTATTTTGTGTAAGCACAAAAAATTCTAATAATTCTCATTTTGAATAAATCATATATTTTTTATATATAAGGTGGTAAATTTTTTTTTTTTACCTGAGGTACACACATAATCACACATATGCACACATATGCACACACACACACACACACACACACACACACACATATACTGTAATGCAGATACAGAAGATAAAACCAGATTAAAATCCTGGAGTATTTCTTTAATTAAGTCTTATGACAGTGTGGGATTTCCTCAAGAGTCTAAGTAGCAGATATACAGTATATTTGTTTGAGGGATAATATTAGAAAAATGTACTCATGGAAATATTGACTAAGATGTAATATTTAGCTGGAAAGTGAGCAATGAAATGAGTAAGGTAAAAGAGAGAGAGAGAGGGGAAGAGAGAGAGAGAGAGAGAGAGAGAGAGAGAGAGAGAGAGAGATGAATTTTGGCAGTAACAGTAGATTGGACTGATCAGAGCGTGATGAATTTGCTCTTGGAGAACATGCCGAAGCGTTCGGTTCAGTCGACTCCGTTGGGGGCTTCAGCGAAGTCTGGTTTAGATTTCTGCACAAGCATGTTTTATTTAAAGCAACCTCATTACGTGGAGCCAAGGTTAAATGACATCAGCCCCGGGGCTTTAGTCTGGAGCTCAGTAATGTCCATCTTGATTCATGTTTCTCTGTGGCTTGGGACAGAACGGCTCGCTGGCAGCTCAATGCCGGGCGAGTGTCATTTTTGTTCCTGTAAGTCTGAGGCAAAGTCTTAACGTGCAAGTGCAGTAACGAGTGTAAGCAAGTGAAGTCAGTCCCTGGAACGAGTGCAGGAGCAAGGTGAGAGGAGCATTGCGCAGTGGAAAAAGTCACACATGTGCCTGTAATAAACCCACAGCCCTATTTCCTGACTGACGGACCCAGATGTTAGGAGCATTTAGAATCTATGAAATGTATCAACAACGACAAGCAAAGCGTGTGGAAAGCATGTCTCAGAGTAGGAAGCCAGCCCAGATACTCACAATCGTACGCTTATGTACTGTAAACAGGGTCAATGAGCAATCACAGCGAATCTAATCTGGAGTTATCCCCGGGGAAGCACCTCATTAGAACACTGCTGTTATTCGAAGAGCCATTTGCTTCCCTCAGAGGAATAAAGCCTCAGCTGTTTATGGGTGTGAGTGGTTTGTGTATGTACGTGTGTGTGTGTGTGTGTGTGTGTGTGAACCACCCAGGTGAGGCATGTTGGACCTGATCTATTGTGTAGGAAAGTCACATTCTTATAATAGCACAAAGGCACTCCCAATGCAACTGAAATGAAATAAACAAAAATAGAAATAAAAGAGAAAGAGATTAGGATCAAATCCTGCGATATAGAACACGCAAGATGAAAAGGTAGACTCTAAACTATATTTGTGTTTGTGTTTTAAGTACCGTATTATGTTGACAATTTTATTAAAGCAAAAGCATCGAAGTTTGTTGAGTCTGTGAGTGAAAAAACAGCAAAATACAGAACTTGCAAATGAATGAATTATGTAAGGAATTAAACACAACAGGTTGTGGTGTTAAAAGAGAAATAACTTATAGAAGAGCCAATGAAGTTTCCTGACGTTTATTAGCTTCCCGTAATAGCATACCCCGAATTCTTTTAGTATTTTTACCCCGCAGCGGGGAACAAACTAATGTGTTTTTTTATGCATTAAATCACACATTCCAGTGTTTATGAAATTAGTTCTCACTCTCCAGTGTTTAGTTCTCACTCTCCAGTGTCGCCATGGCTGCTCATCAGGGATAAATACACATCGCTCACCTTAACTGTTAAGCTGCTTTGAGACCTTTAATGACCTGCTTTAATGTCTGTTGTGAAAAGCACTATATAAATAAACTTGACTTGACTTGAATTAAATAATGTACGTGATATTACGTGATATTTTGATTTGATTTTGAGTTGACATTCAATATTGCAAAGTTAATTCCTTTTACTAATTTCGTTAAATCATTTCACACCTGCTTAGTTTTTTACTCTTTCTTAAATGTCATAAAACAAAAAGACTGAAGCAGGTTATAGCGTTACTGAGAAGCTTTTGATCTCCAAAGGATCAGCTTTATGTTCCCTGTTTAAACTGGAGACTCTTTCCAGTGTACTCTTTCACATTCATACAGTATAAGTATCTATGTAAGTTGTTACTATAAAAAAAAAAAAAAAACGTATTAGGATGGCCGTGGGTTCAAACCCCAGCACCACCAATCTGCCATTGTTTGAACCTTAAAAAATACTCTTATCCCTCAACTGCTCAGTATTATAAATCAGAGTTAAATCTGCAAACATGCCATAAATGTAAATGAAAATATACTGTAGTAAACTAGATCAGTGTTAAGATGTCATTTGGGATTCAGTCACCAGAAATAAAATGTGGAGGAAGAACAGATCTGAATGTAAAACAGTAACATGTAACGTTTACTCGATTTAATACAACACATACAGTTATTTTAAAAAGGTTAACACATTGGAGCACCAACTGTACATGTTAAAACTTGGGACTGAGATGGTTATCTTATTTTAAAGTATTTCTAAACAACAGATGTGCCAACAGAAACTTCAGTATTTACCAGAAAGGTCTGGATCAGTACTAGGTTTCAAATGAAAATCCTGAAAATTAAAATGTGTAATCAGAGATATGAAGGGAAGGTGATGATTTGATTTGCACTGACTAGAATCTCTGGGCTTTCCTGTATGCAGATAGTAAAGCCATAGTGGATGGCAACCTGAAGCTGATTCTAGGACTGATATGGACCCTCATCCTGCACTACTCCATCTCCATGCCTATGTGGGAGGACGAGGAAGATGAGGACGCCAAAAAGCTCACTCCCAAGCAGCGCCTTCTGGGCTGGATCCAGAACAAAGTCCCGCAGCTGCCCATCAACAACTTCCACCGTGACTGGAGGGATGGCAAAGCACTGGGAGCCCTGGTGGACAACTGTGCTCCTGGTAAGTCCATAGTTTCAGTCTGTGTGTTTGAAATGGTTAGAGTACAGGTGCAGAGTGCTGGCGTAGGACCTGATTTTCATAGGACTATCTTGCTGTGAGTTACCATTAGCTCATAAATGGCTATATGCTGGCTGATTTTTGGCATCGATATTGTCTTATTTGCTCTTAACAAATGTCTTGAGGTGGATTGTGTTCAATCTTGAAGGAGAAACTACAGCTAAACAGGCTAAGCATACACAGACCAATTATTGTATACATTACAGTAAACTCTCAACTTCTTGTTTGCAAGTCTTTTGGATCAAATACTTTTTTATCACCCAGATAATTACTTTCGAATGATCAAGTAATGTAAAAAAATATATAAAATATATTTCAAACTTTGATCTTCAGACCTACCTTTAGCTGGGTCTGCAAGCCATAACCAATTTTTGGTCGTTCTTGTTTATAATACGAAGTCACACACAAATCTTGCTTTGTAAAATTTTTTCCAAGTCTAAAGGATTTCATTATTGTAAATCTAACTCACAACTGCTAGTCAATAAGATTTTAATGACTTTTAATGATTTTAAAGAAACATGAAATGACTTCACAGCTACTGTAAATACAAATATAGTCGTCCACAAATTCCTTATGAAACTTATTGTAAAATTGTATAGTACCTTATTGTAGTGGCTGTATTTAAAGAGTCTCTTGGATCTAAAACACTACAATGGCTAAAGCTAGTAGGTTAGATAAACATTTCTGTTAGCATATAGCTGTTCTTAGCATGGCAAGTGGTAGCTCAGTAGATAAGATGTTTGACTTCTGATTGGAAGGTCATGGGTCCAATTTACAGCATCAGTAAGCTGCCACTGCTGGACCCCCAAGCATGGCCCTTAACCCTCAATTGCCAAATTCCATAAATGTAAATATAATATTTTTTAAAAAAACCTTTCTAACGTGAACAATAAGGTGTTGAATAGACAAAATATATGAGGCCTTCAAAAGTAATTAATCAGATTTCGGGTACCACAAATTTGTATAAACCTGTTATTACATTAGCATTTCATTTGATGACACACATGTTAAATCATTCAGCTTCTTAGGAAATTTCAAAACAAACATATTCATTACTGTAAATGAAGGGGTGATGAATGTCAATAGGCTAAATGCTAACTAAAAGCTTTTCCTCATTGTACAATGTGTCATTTGTATGCTAATGGCCTTGTAAATTGGTTTAAATTGGATTAAACAGGTTTAACCTGAATGTTTACACTGAGTAAGAGGGCAGGCCCGGGGCGACGCACACATTCTTGTGAAAGAAATATGAAAATAGTTTTGAAACCAGTGGAATAGACATGTATTACACAGCACTGTACTGTATAAACTGTATATACACCTGTTTTGGCTGTTACGTGAGTTTAACTTCTTGTCAATTTACTTGAGATTGTAAAAAAATTTAAGAATTTATTTACACGCACACACATACACACATGCACGCAAACACACACATAGTATAATTATTATTATTATGGAAAAACTCCATAGAAAACTCATTAGGAAAGCCAGAAACTAAGCTTTCTATCCACAGCTCTATTTCATGGTCTCGTGGTGCCATTTGGTAGTCAACAGTAAAAACCACAAATTTAACCTTTTCAGGGGGCACTACTAACTTTAAAAAATGCATGCATATATAATGTCATGACGGCACAATTAAAAATGTCGTTATAATGAGTCAATGGGAATAACAGCCACTAACAACAAATTAAGATAAGAATAAATCAAGCTAATGCTGCAAAAAACTAACAATGCATAAAAGTCAGTTTTGTTACTGAGCTTTGACACATCCAAGACTGTGATAAATAGTCAAAAATAATTTAGTCCACTATCACTTTTTATATTAAAATTTTATATTTTTTTGTGTTCCCCATATCTGTGATGTCACTAATTAAATTGGCAATTAAAAATCTGTCATCCTGGATTTAAAAAATTTTTTTTTAGTTTTGATTAGAACTGAGGTTCGCCATTAGGGAGGCACAAGCCAGTGCACTCTTAGTGCCGGTCCCAAGCCCGGATAAATGGGGAGGGTTGCGTTAGGAAGGGCATCCAGCGTAAAACATGTGCCAAATCAAATATGCGGATCACAAATAAGAATTTCATACCGGATCGGTCGAGGCCCGGGTTAACAACGACCGCCACAGGTATCGTTAGCCAACAGGGTACCGGTGGAAATTGGGCTACTGTTGGCCGAAGGAGGAGAAGGAGAGGAGGAAGACGTCTACGGAGGCGACAGGGAAAGGAGAAGTGTAGGAGAGTGGAGGTTCGGGTTGGTACTTTAAATGTTGGCACTATGACTGGTAAAGGGAGAGAGTTAGCTGATATGATGGAGAGGAGAAAGGTAGATATGTTGTGTGTTCAGGAGACCAAGTGGAAAGGGAGTAAGGCCAGAAACATTGGAGGTGGGTTTAAACTATTCTATCATGGTGTGGATGGAAAGAGAAATGGTGTAGGGGTGATTCTGAAGGAAGAGTACAGTAAGAGTGTAGTGGAGGTGAAGAGAGTTTCTGATAGGGTGATGATCGTGAAGGTGGAAGTTGAAGGGATGATGATAAATGTCATCAGTGCCTATGCTCCACAAGTCGGCTGTGAGATGGAGGAGAAGGAAAGATTCTGGAGTGAATTAGATGAAGTGGTAGATGGTGTACCTAGAAATGAACGATTGGTGATTGGGGCAGACTTTAATGGACATGTAGGTGAGGGGAACAGAGGTGATGAGGAGGTTATGGGTAGGTATGGCCTAAAGGAGAGAAATGTGGAAGGGCAGATGGTGGTAGATTTTGCTAAAAGGATGGAAATGGCAGTGGTGAATACGTATTTTAAGAAGAAGGAGGATCATAGGGTGACGTATAAGAGTGGAGGAAGGTGCACACAGGTGGACTATGTTCTATGTAGGAGATGCAACCTGAAGGAGATTGGAGACTGTAAGGTGTTGGCAGGGGACAGTGTAGCTAGACAGCATCGGATGGTGGTCTGTAGGATGGTTTTGGAGGTGAAAAAGAAGAGAAGGAGAGTGAGGACTGAAAGAAGAATAAGATGGTGGAAACTGAAGGAGGAAGACTGTAGTGTAAGGTTCAGGGAAGAGGTCGGACAGAGGCTCGGTGGTGGTGGAGAGGTGCTGGATGATTGGGAAACTACTGCAGGAGTGATGAGGGAGGCAGCTAGAAAAGTACTTGGTGTGACATCTGGAAATAGAAAGGAAGAGAAAGAGACGTGGTGGTGGAATGAGGAAGTGCAGGAGAGCATAAGGGGAAAGAGGTTAACAAAACAGAAGTGGGATCGACAGGGTGATGAGAAAAGTAGGCAGGAGTACAAGGAGATGCGGCAGCAGGTAAAGAGGGATGTGGCGAAAGCCAAGGAAAAGGCATATGAGGAGCTGTATGAGAGGTTGAACACTAAGGAAGGAGAAAAGGATTTGTACCGATTGGCCAGGCAGAGAGATCGAGCTGGGAAGGATGTGTTGCAAGTTAGAGCAATAAAGGATGGAGATGGAAATGTGTTGACTAGTGAGGAAAGTGTGTTGAGAAGATGGAGGGAGTATTTTGAGCAGCTGATGAATGAGGAAAATGAGAGAGAGAGAAGGTTGGATGATGTGGAGTTAGTAAAGCAGGAAGTGGATAGGATTAGTAAGGAGGAAGTGAGAGCAGCGATTAAGAGGATGAAGAGTGGAAAGTCGGTTGGACCAGATGACATACCGGTAGAAGCATGGAGATGTTTAGGTGAGATGGCAGTGGAGTTTTTAACCAGATTGTTTAACAAGATTTTGGAAGGTGAGACGATGCCTGAGGAATGGAGAAGGAGTGTGCTGGTACCGATCTTTAAGCATAAGGGAGATGTGCAGACCTGCAGTAACTACAGGGGAATTAAGTTGATCAGTCACACCATGAAGTTATGGGAAAGAGTAGTGGAAGCCAGGCTGAGAGAAGAGGTGACCATCTGTGAGCAACAGTATGGTTTCATGCCGAGGAAGAGCACCACAGATGCCTTATTTGCTTTGAGAATGTTGATGGAGAAGTATAGAGAAGGTGAGAAGGAGCTGCATTGTGTATTTGTGGATTTAGAGAAAGCGTACGACAGAGTGCCAAGAGAGGAGTTGTGGTATTGTATGAGGGAGTCAGGTGTGTCAGAGAAGTATGTGAGGGTGGTGCAGGACATGTATGAGGACAGTGTGACAGCAGTGAAGTGTGCAGTGGGAACGACAGACTGGTTCAAGGTGAAGGTCGGACTGCATCAAGGATCGGCCCTGAGCCCTTTCCTGTTTGCAATGGTGATGGACAGGTTGACTGACGAGGTCAGACAGGAGTCTCCCTGGACTATGATGTTTGCGGATGATATTGTTATTTGTGGTGAGAGTAGTGAGCAGGTTGAGAAGAGCCTGGAGAGGTGGAGGTACGCGCTGGAGAGGAGGGGAATGAAAGTCAGTAGGAGTAAGACAGAGTACATGTGCGTAAATGAGAGGGAGGGCAGTGGAGTGGTGCGGTTGCAGGGAGAAGAGGTGGAGAAGGTGGAGGAGTTCAGGTACCTGGGGTCAACAGTGCAAAGTAATGGGGAGTGTGTTAGGGAAGTAAAGAAAAGAGTGCAGGCAGGGTGGAGTGGGTGGAGAAGAGTGACAGGAGTGATTTGTGATAGAAGGGTATCTGCAAGAATGAAAGGAAAAGTTTATAGGACTGTGGTGAGACCTGCGATGTTGTATGGTTTAGAGACAGTGGCATTGAGTAAAAGGCAGGAGGCGGAGCTGGAGGTAGCAGAGCTGAAGATGTTAAGGTTTTCGTTGGGAGTGACGAGGATGGACAAGATTAGAAATGAGTTTATTAGAGGGACAGCGCATGTTGGACGTTTTGGTGACAAGGTGAGGGAGGCGAGATTGAGATGGTTTGGACATGTGCAGAGGAGGGACATGAGTTATATTGGTAGGAGAATGCTGAGGATGGAGCCGCCAGGCAGGAGGAAAAGAGGAAGGCCAAGGAGGAGGTTCATGGATGTGGTGAGAGAAGACATGCAGGTAGTTGGTGTAAAAGAGGCAGATGTAGAGGACAGGGTGGTATGGAGATGGATGATCCGCTGTGGCGACCCCTAATGGGAGCAGCCGAAAGAAAAAGAAGAAGAATTAGAACTGAGGTTCATTAACAGATTAAAGCGAAAAAAGTAGAAAAAATATTGATCTGATATATTTTTACAGCAGTTTAACTTACTGGACTTTGAAAACCGGAACAACAAATGTGGCACTATTTTTTTAACATAATAGAAAAGTTTAATTTATGCTAGGAATAAATAGACTAGCTAAACACTTAAATGGATGAAATAAATGAATGTGCTATTGTCAGACAAACCATTTTCTTGTCATTGCTCGAGCCTGCTATTATCTCTTAATATGTTTTACTGAGTAGGTTTATGTTAAAGGCTTTCATAGTGCATATGTACAAAAGAAAGCCTTGGCTGATATGTACGGTTTTTAAATAAGTAAAGAGAAGAACAAGGATAGTTCACAGGAGGAATGGCTTTTAAAGATATTAAACAAATATCATGACTCATCTTTAGCACTATAAAATTACAAGTCAGTCAGTGATATATGCAGTGCTGTTTTGGCTTCTCTCCTGGGCAGAAACAGGCTAATTGCTGCACACAGAAAGTGTTAAGTCGGTGTAGTCACTGTCAAAAACAGATATATAAAACACCCAGTTTCAGGCATGTGGCTTTTTATATGGCTTGTAAAGGTTTATTTTCCTCATTACACAGGGAATTGGTTCATCCAGCAAAAAATAGAACGCTCCAGCATGCTTTACTAAAATCAATCCTAGCTAATGACTCATACAAGATGGCTGTCGGCTCTTTTACTGTGTCCTTGGATCACATGATTTAAACCGAAGATGTTGATAACAGGAAATGATCCTAGTGTATAAAGACATCTTTAATCGCTCTCGAAAAATTTGTTTATGCGACATTTGTTCCATTGTTAGTAGTCTGTTTTATTTATTTTTTATTATTATTTATTTTTTAACGATACACCAGATACTTTGTCTTTACACAGTGATCTCTGAATGAAAGCCATGGAGAATTCTGGGAAAATCATTGCTTGGAAAAAACAGCTTTGGTCAATTGCTGCATTGATTCCGGGTCATGTGGTTTACCACTGTGCTGACATGTAGTTCTTGAAACAAATGTTTCAATATTTTTTCTTTGCTGTGGTTTTTTTTCTAGTATTTAAGAGTAGGATTAAGTTTTTGGTGCAGAATTGGCAAAATACTCCAAATGACTAACTAGCATTCATGTTAACGGCATTAAGATATGTACATGATATGTACAACGGCATTAGATATATAGGTATATTAGATATTTAATGATAATATTAGATATGTAATTGTAATACATTGACATACAATATGTAATACATTGAAATACAATATGTAATACATTAATATGATACATTAAATATGTAGATATATGTAGATATGTACAACAGCTTTAAGATCTATTTTCAATAATAATTTTTAAATATATATTTTATTTCCAACCTATAACTTGTATTACATATTGTACTTCCAAAGTGCTCAATAGTGAAATTATGAAAATGTAATTGATAAAAGAATAAAAAAGGTTATTTTTCTTCTTCATGATCACCAGCAAGTCTGGATGTTGTAACTTCATGCTGAACATGTGATTTGTAGTATATTCTATCTACAATGTTTATTAGTGGGGTGAATGAGTTCAGGTACAATAAATCACAAAGGATGTGTGTAAAATAATATAGATTGGCAGATGTTGCTGCAAAAATAATAATTTATGCACTTTATTTATTATAGTATATTTTTTTATTTGTGAAACTAATTAATTTTCTTTTCAAAGATTTTTCTGTTTTCTTTGTTAGATGCCTCTTAATTTGACTTTTACCGTCAGAGACACAACATTGCAAATGACTCAGTTGCGTATCTGTTTTTGCTGCTTAAATATTATGATCACACACACAATTCCAGCTTCGTGACAATCATGTTGTAGCATTTAGGAAATAAATTTCACTAGACTCCAGTCTGGGTCTTGCTACACAGCTGCCACACATCTGCTTTCCTCATCCAGGAAAAGCATCTTACTGCCATGAGTCAATATTTTTTTTTGTTAAGATTCGTAACAGGAAAGATCTGGCCTGAATCCAAGCTTTGATCTGTAGAATCTGAGAAATCATTTGTGGAAAAAGATGAAGGGATTTGAAATGAGGAAGACAAAAATGCCAATTTCTCTCTGATACAGTGCAATAAACTTAAAAAGTAGGTTAAAATGCTTTTGCAAAAAGGTCCTTTATATCCAACACTTTCTCTTAATAGTTACTTTATAACAGCTATAAACAGCTGTTATAAACAATACAACACCCTCAAAACATTCCGGTGCATAAAACTTCATTGACACTGGAGACTCTTTTTATAAACGCTAAATCCATAAAGCTTTGCTATACAAACGCATGAGAATTAATGTACATACTTATTAAAGTAAACAGCTTTTATATAAATAACAATTGTTTATTATTAGTCATTAATCTGTTAATGGTGCCTGTTTGTTAGGTCTCAGTGGATTGCTGGTTATATTGGTATAGCCATGCTAATGTATTAAAACTAGTATATCTGTAATTTGCCTTACTGTCAGAGCTGCTGCAAACAGAATCAACACAATCTGTCCAGTATGATTATGAATTTCATGTGCATATCACTGGGGTTGTTAAGTGGTTGACTCCTATGTGGAATAAGTCTCGATATTGCATGTTTTATCATTGGAAAAAATATGCTAAATCGTGTTTCAACTATTCTTTTTTTCTGTTCTTAAACTTGTGTCTCTTTGTATTTTTTATGAGGACTTACTGGCCAATACAGGCTGGCTCATTTGGACAAGTTTAATATTTATAAACTTGTTCAAAGTTTTGCTAATAATTCTATGGGACTTTAGCATTTCTGACTAGCACTAGCCTTTTGACCCTTGTCTGGGCCTAATTAAGAGGCCAGCGATTGTGGTATATTATTTTTCAGGTGAGTGGTGGAGAAGGTACAACTGTGTATGAGTGTGTGACTTGCAAATTTATATCACCATGTGGTGTATAAAATGAAAATGTGCAGCTTTTTGACAATTTTCTGGGAACATTGGTAGCTTAGCCCCAGTCCTGTTATTATGACTGACCTTGCATTTTGACCCCTGCTTCCTAACAAGCTGGGATATATGAAGAAAAGAAATTTATTGTGCTGTAATGTATATGAGACAAATAATGGCTTTTTCTTTTTCTGCAAACACACACTGCATTTAACGTTTGTCATGTTTGTGTGTTCTATATTGTGTATCAGGCTGAGTGGTCTTTTGTTTTATGAGTTTATTTATTTAGCTTTACTTTCTGCTCGAGCCCCTGTATTTTCTCAAAAAGGGACAGTGACACTTACATGGCCATTTTGGGTCTAAATGCCACTTTGGGCTTTTAAAATGGCAATGAAAACATTTCTGCTTTATTACTCCTGACAGCAGGAGGTGGACTGTTTGAGCTAATCACGGGTTTGTGCGAGTTTAGAGATCGTTACTTTCTGCGCCTGACTAGTAAACAAGCTGAATCTGCTTCTGATATACGTGCTTGGCGGTGCCGGTGGAGTTTCGCGGTTTCACGATCGTTAGTTACGTTCCATCCGAACACCCCACACTCCCTGCCAGATCGTTATCTACAGTTTAATAATCTCACAATGCCGTATTCACATCACCCAGGAGAGTAGATACCATTTACTTAAGGAAGTTATTTTGTTAAAAAAGACTGGAGGTTTTGTTTTAAGAACATGGCATAGTAGACATAGTGTTCACAGTGCATACAGAATTGTCTTGTTACTGTTAGGAAATTTTGGCTACTGTTTATTATGCAAAAAACTAAATTGTCTTTTCTGTTGATTTTATTTTGGTCTTATAATTAAAACAGTACTTGTAACAGTACTGATACTTAAAACTAGTGTTCTAGTTTTCTACATTTTGTAAGAACAATACTGTTATTACTAATGCTACTAATAGCACCACTAATATTATTCATATTACTGCCAGGTCTACAGCTACAGCTACTTCTACTTACTATTACTACCTCTACTACTACTGCTAATACTACCACTGCAATTCATATTATTACTTCAGACATAAATATTCCTGCTGCTACTACAAATACTATGATGCTAGTACTAGTATGATGCTAGATCCAGTACTTTTTATTATTATTATTATTATTATTATTTTATTTTTTATTTTTTATTTTTTTTATTTATTATTATTATTACTATAACTACTACTACAATTGCTACTACTACTATTAATACTACTCACTGCTACTTCTACTGGTATTACTACTGTTACTACCACATTATGTTATAGTTATGAGGATGCTATGATGATGATTATTATTTATATTATTATTATTATTATTATTATTAGTGTCCTTAATAATACTATTAATAAAAATAATAAATAATGATAATAATAATAATACTAATAATTATTATTATTATTATTATTATGCATCTACTACTACAATTGCTACTACTAATACATATATCCTGCTGCTACTATTTCTATTACTTCTGCTACTATTACTATTATTATTACTACTGCTACTACTACTACTACTACTACTACTATTACTATTGTTACTGCATCTACTATGATTACTGCTATTACTATTGCAAATATTATTACTACTGACATTACACTGCTATTACTAACACTTACTGTATGATGTTATTGTAACTATTACTACTCCTTCTGCTTCTGCTACTTCCATTACTATTATTGCAATTATTATTGCTTGCTCTTACTAACCCTACAATGCCACAAGTACAAATATTACTGCTGCTACCAGAAACACTACTGCTATTACTATCATTCTTACTAATTAATACTATCACTAATACAGCTCCTAGTTAATACCAGAATTAATACTAGTTTGTGTCTTTAAAATAAGCAGATTCTTAGAAATATATACAGTAGCACTGTAACTTTAAGTGTGTTATAACCTTATATTGTAGTATATTTAAAGCATATTTAAAAGGCATTGTTAATTCTACACTTTATCAGATTGTGTTGGGACAAAAGTACATGTGCACGTAGTTGATGAATTCTATCCAGGTGACAGCTTCATTTTTCTTTGTGCAACCCAGACTGGGAGAAATTAGCACACAGACATTAACCCATTCTTAATTTCCCACCAAATACTCCTTCAGCTGCTTTAACCGATCTGCTATTCTGAAGTCTGATGTCAGTCGTAATAGTTGATGCCTCTTTGTCCCATACACTATTGGAAATTAGCAGCAGAGTGCAAATCGCAAGCTTGTTTTCGACAAAATGTATTTAGCTCTCGCACTTACCATACCAACCCGTGTTTACATTGATTATGATCGTTGCAA
This sequence comes from Silurus glanis, assembly GCA_014706435.1. Classification (NCBI taxonomy): domain Eukaryota; kingdom Metazoa; phylum Chordata; class Actinopteri; order Siluriformes; family Siluridae; genus Silurus; species Silurus glanis. The sequence goes on along the minus strand of JAAIIK010000017.1, from coordinate 10,420,316 downwards.
TGACAGACGCTGGAATATAAAGGAATGGTGGGTGTATACTATGATTAACTTTCTCTGTCCATCCTTCTGTGTCTTTCCTGTATTGACCAGGTCTGTGTCCTGACTGGGAGATGTGGGACCCCAATCAGCCAGTGGAGAATGCCAGGGAGGCCATGCAGCAGGCTGATGACTGGCTTGGTGTCCCTCAGGTAGGAAACAGGTCTCATGTTCCCTCATGTGATCTTTCTATGTATATATTTTGATCTTGGAAAAGCGAAACAGGTGCAACTTTACATTACTTTACAGCGCTTAGATAGAGATAGAGATAGTGTTTTTAGGCTGTGTCCCTGTGTGTATCCATGTAGGGAGACTGATTGATCTTGTTCAGGCTTGTCTGAATTTGATCAAATTTCTCCATCTATTGTCCTAGAGCCTAGTATAAATTTCGGGTTGTCATTAAATGCGATTTTTTTTTAATGATTTTCAAGTGTATACTGATGGCTGTACTTATGTCTTACTAAATACATTTCCTAAAGAAAAGGCTCACGGTGCAACATGCAACCATTTATTTTAAGTTTGCATAAAGTGACATCATGTACTTTGTGAAGGGTTTACTATGCTATGTTTGCACCCGAGACTGTAATTATGTTTTATTACGTAATTAGGCTTTGTAATTGGGCTTCTCCTCTCATTTAAAACTTAGTTAGTTAGATTAGTTTGTATCAGGCCTGATTAGTTTAAACCTTTGTAAACAATTATTATCATCAACAAAAATGCTGTAAGCAACATACTGTAAGAAAAAGGGGCAAGAAATAAGAAAACACATTATATAAGTACATTTTTATCAACACAATTGTAATGTAACCACAAAATAATCATAAAAAAGTAATACAAATAATAAAAGTGATTAATTAAGAATTCTAGGTCTGAGAAATCCAATATCCAAGATCTAATATCCTCCACATTTAAATATTATAAACCAGACCATAACTATACTATAATTAGAATTTGATTTATGCTTGAGCTATTTTTACAGCATAGCCAGAATTGCAATAAATGCACAAAAGCACTGTACACCTGCAACATGTTTAATTATAACGAGAGACACACTAAACAAATCGGGGTTTTATTTTATTTATTTATTTTTTTGCAGTTAGGCTGTGTTAGACTTTGGACTGTACTACTGCAAAAAAAAAAAAAAACAAACAAAAAAAAACCCCGGTATGTTCAGTGTGTCTCTCGTTGTAATTAAACATGTTGCAGGTGTACAGTGCTTTTGTGCATTTATTGCAAAGAAAAGCAATGCCTGAAATATCACACTATACAGTATATTATGATTGGAACTACTTTGTTACCTACTTTCCTTTATCCTGGTTCAAGGGTGTAGTACATTAACTTGTTCGGACAGGATTCTGCCTAATGGACACCTTGCCATCACACCTATATGGCCCATTGAACATCTCCTGATTCAGTTTCCAGTTTGTTGTTATAATAACCTCCACTTTTCTGGGAAAGATTTACACTAGATTTTTAAGCCACAAGAGCATTAACTGAAGTCAGGTATAAGGTCAGGTGAGGAGGTCTAATGTGTAGTTGGTGTTTCAGTTAAATGCAGAGGTGTTCAGTGGGTTTGAGGTCAGGGCTCTGTACAGAGTTCTTCCATTTTTCTTTACCTTTGGAAAATTGACATTTATTTGTACACATTTTTATGCTAAAACAGTTTTGGGCCACTTAGTTTATTCTACACAGTTGTATGATTCAAATTTTGTGGCATCAGTTTGGGGAAGAAATTATGGACCGCACATTTAGGACGTTTTGGGGACAAAGTGAGAGAGGCCCGATTGAGATGGTTTTGACATGTGCAGAGGAGGGACATGGGGTATATCAGTAGGAGAATGCTGAGGATGGAGCCACCAGGAAGGATGAAAAAAAGAAGGCCAAAAAGGATGTTCATGGATGAGGTGAGGGAAGACATGCAGGTAGTTGGTTTAAAAGAGGCAGATGTAAAGGACAGAGTAGTATGGAGACGGATGACCCGCTGTGGCGACCCCTAATGGGAGCAGCCGAGAGAAGAAGAAGAGGTTTGGGGAAAAAACACATATGGGTGTGATGGTCAGGTGTCCCATAGTTTATTGTGCAAAAAATCCAACCATCATACAATCTGTCCTCTAAGAGCCTCCATTTATTCTGAGTCTTGATTTATTTGTTATTTTATTTGGTAAAGCTTTTTAATTCATTAATCAAAAATGTGGCATCAGAGAACAATCGGTCAAGCACAAAAAGTATAGAGCCAGTGCTACATAAATGATAAGCCAGTTCTCTATAAAATGATATAAAGAACATCTATTTTTATTTGTCCACATACACACCAGCTCTTTTCTTTGGGTCCAATGTTGCAACCCGACACACTTGTTCATTTCTTGCAGTTCTGTTGAATCAGAATTGTATGACTTTCAGACCGCAGTTGAACCAAGCGGGAGTTTCTTGCTCAGATGTTATACAGACCAGTTATTTTTGTCCTCACCTGGATTTGTGGATGTTGTACACTTACCTCTGCAAATAAACTACTGTTAACTGATTTAAGAAACAGATAAGGATTTGATTTAAGTGAATAAACAATGCCTATTTGAAATCATCCTAGAATAGGAATGTGTTGAGGCCCAGATCTGGGGAAGCTATAAATGCTGATAAGCGCAGTGACTCCAATAATTCCTAGATCAGAAGGACCGAGAGCTGAAGCCTAGCCGAGGACAGTGAAAGGAGAGCTTCGGCCAGTAAGGTGACCAGTAACAGGACGGTCCCTCTGACAGAACTCCAAAACTCCTGTCAGGATAAGAGAATGTGCCAGAAACACGGATTGCTCTGCAGCCTGCCAGTAAATATAACATAGGGGCTCATTTGACTTGCTAAACATGGATTCAATTTATTTTAGGTCATTTTTATTTCTATAGCACTTTTAACAATGAACATTGTATCAAAGCAGCTTTTCAGAATGTAAGAATTATCAAAAGAAGCAATGCTGAGCAAGCCTAAGGTGACTATGGGAAGGAAAAACTCCCTTAGATGCTATGAGGAAGAAACCTTGAGAAGAACCAGACTCAAAAGAGGAACCTCTCCTCATTTGGGTGACGCCAAGAGTGTGATTATAAATAATTGAAACATTACAAACACCAGAGAGTGAGAAATATCATGAGCACTGAAATGTGATTATGAGTAATGTCCTTTTTACAGTCCTACACAGTCAGTTGGAGTCATGGAACCAGGAGCTCCTGAGCAACTCATAAATTAGCTCAACATTTGAGATCAGTTTAGATTTAACCCCAACTCCCCCATGCCAGAGCTCTTAAATGTTCAATGAGGAGAAACAGCATATGTACAATGTTATTTTGAGTATTGATTACAAGGTTGTTTATCCTCAAAGTTCAATGTCCGAAATAATCAAAAAGCTTTGTCTAGAGGTATATCTCTAGATGGCTCAGGATCCTCGTGGGGGTTGGCATCTTCTCTTTGAAGGTCTCTTTGAAGGTCCATTACATCGGAAAGTAAACAAACACAGCATCATCATCATCATGCCAGTTCATTAACATGATGATTCAGCAGCTTGGTAGAATCATGATGTGGGAATGGTTTTTAGTGCTATGACTAAGGAAATGATGAAATGAAAAAATGCTTCGGATTTTCCAAACCATATTTTTATGTGTGAAAGAAGTTCATTTTGGCAAATGAAGAAAACACTGTAGCCAACTTGCTACATTTAACTAATAATATATTTTGAATTCAGTCTCTCTCTCTCTCTTTCTCTCTCTCTCTCTCTCTCTCTCTCTCTCTCTCCATGCCTCTTTGCAGCTGTGCTAAATTCCTAGGGACACTATTTTCAGAAGGCTCTTATCCTTTCAGGCAGGGGTTAAATAAAGCAACCACTCAAACAGCATGGTGTGAAAGAGAGGTGTGAGCGGATAGAAGGGACACAGTGGCTCAGAAAGCAAATTATACTGCAAATATAAATGAATATAAAACAGCTCCCATGGCACTAAACTATAAAAGAGTTTTTGGCCATACTACAACATATGAGAAGTGTAATAGCATAAACAGGCTAGTTTTACAATGGCAGGCAGGCGGATCTAAAATTTATCATAATCAAAAATAGAAAAACATCTGTGTAGCTCATCATGTGTAACTTTCTGACAATATGAGAGAGATATTTAAAATTTTTAATGACACCCAGCTTTAATATGAAAATGTGTTTATGCCATGCAAATGAACCAGTGCTCATTTGGGGAGTGTTTAGATGAGAAGATACTGTCTCCAGACCACACATCTTAGTGACTGTCCTCCTTCCATTCTTTCCATTTTAAAGAGAACATCTTAGGTATTTTTAGTGGCACTCAGCAGAACTGTTAGTGGGAAGATAAGGTTCTTTGTAAACACAGACCCAGCTTCTAGACTCTAGACACATTGAAAATTTTCGCTTCCTTTTTCTCTCTTTCTTTTTATCTTATTGATCTGCATGTCCCTACATGACATAGCCTGTGGTGGTTCTGATCCTTTCGCTTTGTAGGGGTCAAAAGCCTCAGCCAATTAAAATGTTAATTAGTATGCATATATATATATATATATATATACACACACAGTCATACACAAGCAAGTTGCGGATTATTTTAAAATTTGCAGAAATCCGCAGTAGGATCGAATGTTCAGGAACGTTAGGAATAAAATTTTAAACTACTGTATGTTTTCACTAACAAATTTCATAACATTTTTTAAAACACTTTGTTGTATTAAAGTAACATAGTGTTTAGATGAATTGAATAAGGTACCATAGGGGCTGTGGGGGTGCGTCCAAAATCTGCGTATATATATATATATATATGCCAAATAAATAAAAAAGTTCGACTTTAGTTTGACAGCCTTTAGTGGAGTATCAAATCTTCTCTAGTGCAAGATGATGCATAACTAATCCTTAATTATCAGGTTTTATGGAATAACCACTACAATATGTGTTTTGTGTATAGAAATGCCTTACATCACATAATTGTGGAGGAGCACTACAGCTTTTGTGATCTTGCACACGTTCCTCATTTCTGTAGAACGTTTTTCAAACAATTACACCTAGATGCTCTTCCATTTTAGCCCTAATGGCTTTTAACTGTGTTGACCTTTGTCCTATGCAGGTTATAGCTCCTGAGGAGATTGTGGACCCGAATGTGGATGAGCACTCGGTCATGACCTACCTTTCTCAGTTCCCTAAAGCCAAGCTGAAGCCTGGTGCTCCACTACGTTCCAAAACTCTGCATCCAAAAAGGGCTAAAGCGTATGGTCCTGGTGAGGGACACTTTTTTTTTCCAAATCAAGATCCAATTCTGATTTTTGTCTTTATTTAGTTTTACCTGTCTTATTGTTTTTATCTTTCTCTTTGTACAGGCATCGAGCCCAGAGGCAACGTGGTCTTAAAAGCAGCTGAGTTTATCGTTGAGACAGTGGAGGCAGGGCTTGGTGAGGTGCTGGTGTACGTTGAGGATCCTGAGGGTCACACTGAGGAGGTCAGACACCATGTTTCTTTTTGAGATTTTGGAATATTTGTCAGACTTTTAGCTTATGATTTACTGTCCATATTAGAAGAGAGTGTACAAACCAGTATAAAGTTCCCAGGAATTCACTTCTCTGCTTCTTCCAGGCTCGAGTGATCGCCAACAATGACAAGAACAGAACTTACTCTGTAGTCTATTTGCCCAAAGTGGAGGGTCTTCATAAGGTACCTAACTTTTGCGTCTATTTGTTGTTTCATGGTATAAATGTGTCCCAAACATCAACCCACCCATCAAACTACCTACCATATTGCCAATTATATCCATCAGGATGTCTTTGGATGCAGAAGCATGAAAATTTCCCTTCACTTTAACTTAGAGATCCAAACCTGTTACAGCCAGATAATACCCCTGTGCACAAAGCAAACCCCATGAATATATGCATAACATGGTTTGGAGGATAATATCTTGAGTGGTCTTTTATAGAGCTCTGACCTCAACCCCATTGAATAGCTTTGGGATGAATTGGAATGCTGACTTCACCCCAGGCCTCCTCACCTCACCTTCATCAGCACAAATGTCAACAATCACACTCTAAAATGTAGTTGAACATCTTCCCGAAAGAGTGGAGGAAATTATACGAGCAAATTGGGACTCTTTGTGCAATAGATTTGAAAATCGATTTGGATAGTTTTCAGCATTACACAAACACATTCTTTTAAAACTTAAATACTGGCACCCTACTGACATTTTTACTGCTTTGGCAGGCTTATTTTATTAATTGAGGATAATAAACTTGCCATAAGTATAATAAACTTGCTCTTGCTTCTCAAGAGGAAACGAAATGCCAATGCCACACACATTTGAAGCATAAAATAAACATCGCCTTTTATGTCAAAGGAAATGTCTGCTTGTTTCTGTGCCCAGGTGAAAGTGTTGTTTGCTGGACAGGACATTAACAACAGCCCCTTCCTTGTGAACGTGTCCAAAGCTCTGGGAGACCCTAATAAGGTGCAGGCACGCGGTCCGGGCTTGGAACAAATGGGAAATGTGGCAAACAAGCCCACTTACTTTGACATCTATACTGCAGGTTGGGTTCAGAGTAGACATGTAAATGCAATATTGGGATTGTTGTATTCAGATCATAACTTTGCATTACATGAATATGTGTGTCCTCTCAGGTGCTGGTGCAGGTGATGTGGGTGTAATCATTGTGGACTCGCAGGATCGCAGAGACACGGTGGAGATCATACTGGAGAACCGAGGAGACAGTATTTTCCGCTGCACATACGGCCCTGTACTGGAAGGACCGCATGTTATTTATGTTACTTTTGCAGGCCAGCAAATACCCAGAAGTCCTTTTACTGTACACATCTCAGAGGGTAAGACAACAGCCTCCATGCTTTCTTTAAGATTGATCTGATATTGATCAGTTAATGAATGTAATCACTTTTACCCTACCTTTCCTCAACTATTATCATTTTAAATCAAGCAATTTACATTCAACCCAGACCTTATAGCCACAGATATGCAATGCTTTCTGTATTAATCTCTGTCCTCACCGTTCTTGTCAATCCCTGTTGTTTGCATAATTACTTAAAGTGTGTAACGTGGTTTGAAAGATGGATGTTTTTCCAGAGAGGGTTCTAGTAATGCACAAGTTTTTGGATAACTTGTATGCTGACTGTGTGATGCTGTGTGAGTGTTCAGGCTGGAACATGTTTTTTTTTGTATCACCAGAGGTTTTATAGTGTTCTCTGTTCCGGGGGTTCGGTACACACACATACACAAACACATTCTGAAAGTGTTGCTGTATTCTCTTTCGCTTGTGTGTCATTCTAGCTCCTCTGAGCAGCGTGCCGGCCGGGTCCCCGGTTCAGATAATCCCTCAGTCTATTCGCACGCCGCCCTCCGAAAAGTCCAAGAAAGTGCCCCCCCCAACGCCGCCCAAACCCAGGCGAGCAAGTCAGTACGGCCCGCTGGGGTGTGGCACATGCCTGCGCAAGCTTGGTTGCTTCGCATCCTTTAGTCCTATCTTCCCTTTTGTTTTACCCTTTTCATCTCTGACCCTTTCTGTCTCTCCATGTCCCTCCCTGACCTTGTCTATCTCTCCCTGACCCTGTTTTCCTCTTCAGTCCATTTGGTATGTCTATATTTTGACACACCTTCCCATTCTCCCCTGGCTTTTTTGGCATGTTCCAGAGCTTGGCCAATTGTGACTGCAAAGCCATACATACAGCTTGCTGCAGGGAGAGATTGGAATGTATGCAGGACTGCGTGTGAGAGATTAGAAACAGACAAACGCTGCGATTTGCTCGTCTTAATCCCTTAGAAAAGAGAGCTGGACGATCACCTTTACACACGCTCCATTTTCAACTGCATGACCTCTGCAGTTGAGCTGGATCTGATTTTAATACCCTTAATACTCACTAACGTAATAATCCCAAAATTAACCTACCATAACATGTGATTTAATAATTACTGAACTCAAAACTCTTCAACTGAATTTCTAATAACCCTAACTGACAGTGATAAAATATTAGGCATGCAATCTGCTTATTGCCAAAATTTTGATCTGGCATCACGGGGCACTTGTCAAAGTGAACGTCTAGTAAATCATCTTCATCATCATCATCATCATCATCATCATCATCATCCTCGTGGTTGTCATTGTCATTATCAACCTAATCACTTCCATATTATCATCATCTTCATCTTCGTCTTCATCTTCATCATCTGTCTTCACTATGTCTATAATATTAATGATTGGTTTCAGTTTGTGAGAAAGTCTTTCATTTGAAGCCAAATTAGCAAAATGAGTTTATTAGTTCAGTTATTGCACTGGTATTTTCCTGTGAAGTCAGATATTGCCTTCAAAATATGAAACCCAGCAAAAGATGCCCAGATCAAAAAGAATTGAATGTATTTTTAATTCAGTTCAATTAATTTCCACTTTAAAAATGCCATTTCTAATAGACAAATTCTTATGAGATGTTGTCTGTAAATTATGTATTGGAAGTTAAACTGAAGATTAGCTTGTGCTTTCTATCTAGCTAGGCTTAGTAGTGATGATGATGATCAATTTTAAGTAACATAAAACTCACATTTTCTTTAAGAGCCAATTTGTCAATTTGCGACGATCAATTAGTGACTAGAATTTAAAATTGAATGTATAAATTAAACAACCTTCTAATCCTAATCAAGTTAGCACATATTAGCTTGGATAGTTTTAAAAGTAATGATTTGTTTTATGTGACATATATATCCTCTCAGAAATCCTGTCAGGATAAAACAAATGCAATTGCATTATATAAAATGTGCATTTTCCATTTTTTAACAGGAAAGATGATAATTTATATTTCTCAGAACCCATCTTTTTTTGGCTAGCTAAAATCCAGTTACCTTGGGTAGTATTTATCCACTCACGGTAAATAAACCCCCCCATAAAATATATAGTATCTTTGTTATACTTTAACACATATTTAAATAGTCATGGTTTAAAATGAATGTTAAAAACATTTGTAAAATTCTGTCAGGTTTGTTTATATTAACTTGGTTTAGAGTATAACAAATAAATCTTCCATGCTCAGGATAATGCTAACAGTAAAAATTATCAATATTTATATCAAAATTTGTACATTTATATCCACTTTGCACCCAATGTTACTGTGATATGCTTGTGACACTATTCAGGATTAAAAATACTGGATATAGGCATAACTACCTTTCCAGTAATCTATCAGAATAGCTACTATAACATTTGCAGGAAAAATTATAGATCTTTATATTGATATGTATAACAAATATTTTCTCAAGACATGTTAGCTTATGTTAGCTACCTTACTAGCAGTAGCAATAAAGATTATGAACTTTTATATATAGATTTATGACTTAAAAATCTCAGAATGTCTGTAACGTTAGTAGCTAGCTTGCAGTAACTGTAATGAGCATCTATGCTTCATAAACAGTATGTATTTTCTTTGTAGTAATCATCTGATCACTTTTTGTGGCTTTTACTAGCATGAGGATATAATAAAGCTAGCATGCTTTAGCATTTTGGAATTTGATGAAGTTTAAACAATTAAAAATTAAGATACATTGCCAAATTTGTGCTTAAGCGATACATTTTTCATGTAACCGTCTTAAAATCTTTACTCCCACATCTAGCGTCATGCTCTTTCAAACTAACACTAATTCTTAGCAGTCCTGTGCTATGTCAATGTGCGTTCAGTACCTCAGTGTGTCCAAATGCGTTTTTAATTATTTTGTGTACAAGCCTAATCCCTTTCCTCACTCACCAGCGAGTAACCCGAATGCTTGTCGGGCTATTGGACGAGGTCTACAGCCCAAGGGTGTGCGGGTGAAGGAGGTGGCCGATTTTAAAGTTTACACTAGAGGGGCAGGCAGTGGAGACCTGCGCGTCCTCATCAAAAACCCAAGTGAGTGAATTATCAAGTTGTAGTTTATTGCAAAACAGTTGTTTATATGAAAGCTATATGTCTGTTATTCTACAAAAAAATTTCTTTTTGCCATTAAGAGGGTGGAGATGAACCTGTGAAGGTGTGTGACTTGGGTGATGGGGTGTATGAATGTAACTACTACCCCATTTTTCCTGGAAAATACACTGTAATCATCACCTGGGGAGGGCATGCCATCCCACGCAGGTAAGAACATTATACATTATACATAATTATACATTATACATTGAGATATATATATATATATATATATATATATATATATATATATATAAATATTATAAGTTAAATGAACTCCATTGTATTACTTAATATCTAAACATAGAATAATCTCTACTCTATATATATAAAATATAATTTATATATAACAAATATATCTATACAATCTTTATACATGGGGATTACCTGAGGAAAAAAAAATTTTTTTTTTATTTAAATTGCGCTTACAGTGTACACCTAAAGGCAGTTGTCGTAGTCTGTGATTGAAGGAGAAATGAATGGAAATGTAATGCAAATTTAAAACAACAACTTTTATACTAAAACAATAAATCCATAAGAATAAGAAATATATAGGAGAATTTCATAGCAGCAATTTTGCCTCTTTCTCCATTTTTTTATTGGGTCAATAAATTGTTCTCTGTGCAAACTTTCCAATCAGTTTTAAAAAATGCCTTTTCTTGAAGGTTTAAAAACTGCCCTAACAATTGCCATAAGATTTCCATTATATGGTAGGATTAAATCCATGTTTTTCTAATGTTTTCATTGTAAAAGTAAAGATTATATGTCAATTATTATCAGTGGTTATTACATCTATATGTGATATGGTGGATGGGGATTAAGTTGTAATAT